>JAXQQM020085040.1:0-27878 GCA_034641835.2 Pinus albicaulis | reverse complement strand
GAAATGCTAATTATACATTTTGTAATATGATATAGATATAGATATATTCAACTGCATTTTTTTTATGACTTATGAAATGCCTTGTTCAAAGAGAATCAAAGAGAATCATACCTGTAATGAACAACAATATCTCAAAACTTCAAATAAGTCTTAAACTACTTGACCTAAACCTTGAGACTATACTCAATTGAATATATAATTATATATACTATATTTAAATCTAATATATTATGAATTTTATTTTGAAATAATATAATATTTACTACTTTACTTTAATACAATTCATGATATATTAAAGGTTGTAGTGTTAAAATAAAACTATGAAAAAAAGTAAGCTAATGGCCACTAGGCATGTGAGCATAAAGTAAGAAGATTTAGCTTGAAAATCTACATACCTAATTATATATATATATATGGGGCACAAGTAATTAAAATTGGTTAAAACAAGAATTTAAACTATGAAAAAAAGTAAGCTAATGGCCACTAGACATGTGAGTATAAAGTAAGAAGTAAGATTTACCTTTACCAATTTACATTCTTATATATATATTAAAATTGGATAAAACAAGAATTTTGTGAGGCAAAATTCCTTAGTATTTATGGTGTCAAAAAATTTGTAAAATGACTAGAAAACTCTTAAATGTATATGTGAAGAGATTTTAAACCAAATATCCACTCTCTTTTCATTTGGCTGCAACTACAACTTTTTCATTGAATCATTTAGTAACTTCATTGTCACAAACAAGTAAACAGTAATTGAATTCATTAATATAAATTCAAATCAATATTAATTCGAATCAAAATATATAAATAGTTGAAAAACAAACTATTATTAAAAAAAAAATCTAAACCCATTAAAAATAAATAAATCTCACATATTTAATATGAAGATGGGTTGACTAAATTAATTTATAAAAAAAAAATTACACTTCAAATAAATACTCACTCATATATCATTTATACTTTTCATTAAAAATTAAATACATATTAGCAATTTGCTATGAAAAAATAATTTTTTTATTATTAATTATGAAAATGGAAAAATCAAAATTTTTATTATTAATTATGAGAAACTAAACTTTAAAAAATCAAAATTCATAACATCAAAATTTTATGTTTAATTTCTCCATTATTTTAAAGATTTATTAGACTATACTGCTGGTTATCTAGTTAACTTAACTTTTCAATTTGAAGAATTAGAATTACTATAATAAAATTAAAGTAATATATATTAGATTTAAAATATACCTTTCAGCTCAATAATTAATAACTTGTAGATTTTAGAAATGGCAACAATTAGACATGATTTGATTCAACTTATCTCTACTGTCTCAAGACTCTTTTTACATTATTATTGAAACCAAATAAAATCGGTGATGTATATTTGAATGGAAGCAACCGCCACCCACATTTCTTGGCCCAAGGCCTCGGACGCGAAGACCTCTCTGCTGGACGATATTGGGGTGGTTGACTGGGCTGCTTCCTTATCTCATTAAGGAAAAGAAACACCAATCCCTGCTGTCACCACGCGTGAAACGAAGATATATGCGATGCAGAAAATATGCATGGAAGTGGAGAACTCTCATTTAATGTGGGACTGCTAAAGAGTGTGACAATGGTAGTGGCATGAAAAGATGGCAGTACGTGGATAACTCTCACTTAATGTGTGACGGCTAAAGAGTGAGACCATGGTAGCGGCATGAAAAGATGGCTGTAAGTGGAGAACTCTCATTTATTGTGCAATGGTAGTGGCATTGGTCCACCGGTATTCAAGGTTGAGAGGTATCTATTTAATAAAGTAAAAAAATATTTTATTGAAGGAGTTGTGATTTTCTTAGTGTGATTTTTTGGAATTTTTTTTTTTTTTTTTTGGATATTTCTCATCAAATTTCGTTAAAATCTGGTAGTAATTTATTGAACTTACAAGTTTGATGTGTAAAACTTGCACAATCGAAGGGTGTTGAATCCATATATACAATCAAAAAATCATTTTGGATAACACAAATCCGAATTCAGGCACTTGAAACTCCAAAAAGTCGCACTAAAGACAACTTCTTTATTCAATATAAAATTTTTGATATATATTATAGAATTGCCATTGTTAATTAAGTTTGGTTGTGCTCGTTACAAAATTGGTTATCATCTACTTTATCTAAATTTATAATTTTAAAACAACGATCAATTTTGAACAAGTCAGAGATCATTTTCTTAAAAGCTTTGTTCCCTCAAGGTCAGCTCACAAGGGCTTGATATTTAAATGTTGTTTCCTCCCTTCCAAGTATTTGGATGCCCCCTTCACGATGAATTCCCTCAAGATCAATCCCTCAACAAACCTCATTCAAAAGATAACCAAGCACCTCGAGAGCAGGATGTTTCCTTCTCTCAACCTTGCACGCAAATTGGTGTTGCTTAAATAGGTGATACAAGCTTAAATAAGTGATAAAAGCATTGCATATTTACCTCTTCTCTTCACTTGCACCTCCCAAATGCATATTGATCTAGATATCATCTCTTTAGCACTGCTTTTTGTATAGAGGTGCATCCAAAGAAAGCAAATGGGCTCTTCTTTGCTGGAAATTTTTTCCTTCTTGAAGGAAGGTGAGGGTTAGGTCTTTCTGATCTCGAAATTTTATGTATGGTCTTTGGAGCCACACTCAAGTGGAGATGGCTTCAAGGGCGATAGGAGCTTTGGCACAAAACCTAAAACAAATAGCGCAATAGTCTAAAACAACAAGTAAGTAATGTGTTCTAATGCAACAATTCCCCGTAGGCTCCTCTATTTGGAATCTTACATGTTGAGGCAAGCACTTGGTTCAAAACCATTGCTTTTGGTAAGTCCTTCATGGGAAGATGGTTCAATTTTGGGATGAATCTTAGCATAAGTTTCGTCGCTTGGCATCTCAAGAGGACCTCTAGGATCTTCGCAAAAAAATGACATCTCATTAATTCCTTTTGGTCATGGACTATTGGAGGGATTCCTCCCTAAAAACAAATTGACACCTTTAGAAGACTCTGCACTCTTGGAACTTTAAGTTCTTTCTTCATGCCTAGAATAAATTGGAAGAAATTGTTACAACAAAAACATATTTCCTCATCAAAAGACCAAGCTAAATTATAATAGGGGTATTCTTCTAGGGGAATTTTCACTGCTAAAGACGCTTACCATATCTAAGCTAAGCATGCTCAAACTCCAAAACCTTCAGATTTGGTCCCAAGTTTGGAATAATCAATTGTGGCTAAAAGTGGCTCATTTCTTATGGTTCCTTGCTCATTGAAAGATTCTCACATGGGATAGGTTGTTGACATGTATCTTAAAAAACCCCCTATCTGTTTTCTATGTTATGGTGTTCAGAAAGTCAGTGAAAATTTGTTCAATCATTATCCAATCATGAATGACATACGACATCGACCAACATCCCTTTTCTGTTAATCTTGCTAGAACCCATTTGGTATTTGTAAAACAAATGAGGGATGAATCTCTTCTCCTTTTTCAAACTCCATTTTGAATAGAGCTTGGTTCCTTACACCGAGATTCATATGTTGGATAATAATTAGGGGAATTTTGAAGTCTAAAATGAGTCTCTCTTAAGGAAAACAATGAAATAATAGTTAAAATAATTATGAGTTATGAATTTTTAAAGAAAAAGAAGGGAAAAAATATTTTTAAATGTATTTATGTATTATCTTCTTATAGGTTTATTCAAACGTTAAGTGTAAACACCTGATGTATGTGGAATTAAATTCTACATCCAACGATTACCCACTCTCTATACTTCTAAGTAACTCCAAATTGAAAAATATTGGAAATGCATGAAAAAATTGTGTTTTTAAGTTTACTCAAATGTCGAGTGTATATACTCATTAGATGTGGAGTTAAATTCCATATCCAATGAGTACCCACTTTTCATGTTTCTGAGTAGACCCACATTGAAAAAAATGTAAATGCATGAAAAGAATGAGTTAAACACTGTTTAATATTTTCAATATTTTTCAATGTGAGTCTACTCAAAAGTATGCAGAATGGTAGTCATTGGATGAGAAATTTAATTACACATACAATGAGTTTTTACACTTGATATTAGAGTAAACCTCTAAGGAGACAAGCCAAAAATGCAATTAATATATATATATATATATATATATATATATATATATATATATATATATACATATATTTATATATTTCCTTTTCCCTCCAAAATATTTACCCTCGAAGATCACATCATCATCTTGAATCCTATTGGTTCCTTTAAAGTTAATTTTATTAGTACATTTTTTTTTGTTTTGAAGCACATTTTTTACCTTAAAATTCCCCTAATGATGGAAGAAAAATAATAGTCACATTTTTAAAATTTAAAGTTGCTCAATTGGCTCTCTCTAGAAGCTAATTTTCAAACATTTGCGAGACTATTCTTTTAGTATCTCAGGTACCCACTAACTAGGAGGTGTCTCCTATTGAAGATCCCATCCTCCCAAGTTTGCAACTATGGAATCTTGATAGAGGGCCTTTACCTCATGTGAGTATACCTTCATCATCCTCCCCCATGCATTGATCTTGTCCTCCTAAAGGCTTTTTCAAATTAATATTTGATGGATCATTGAAGGGAACCCTAAGGGATGTAGTATTTTGAGATGCTTTTCAATCAGATTCTCTTTTCTCTTCTTCATCTCTATGTTCGAAACATGATAATTAATAGAAATAATGCAAACAAGCTCTTTCCATTGGAATTTTTATTAAGGAAACTATTTTCTTAGATATGCCCAAGCTTTGTATTGAAGGGGATTCTCAATTAATGGTCACGATGGTTTGAAAAATATTATGTGGTTCCTCTTCCCTTCAACTTTCCCATAGTTGGCCCATGGAAAAATTTCCATCTCAAATTGCTTCTCTGATATTTAAAATTTATGTTATCAATGTATTTTATGTTCAACGTCAAGGGAAAGGAGTGGCTTACAAACATGCCAATGAGGGCTACAAATTACAATCCTCCATAATCAACAATTCCTAGGATTATTTTCCATGCTCTCATCTTAATAAAGATTGATATGAGCTAGACCAACAGGATTCTTCTTCCCTGATCAAGGTGCCAATGTAGTGGAGTGAGGTGGAGGCAAAATAATGAGCCTAGGCTATGAACCAATGTTTCCACCAGCATGCCCCCCATGTCACTAATTTAAGGATTCTATTAGATATCTAACCCGCCACCCTACATGGATTATCATATTGAACGCATTTGTGTGGGAGATGTCTCTAGAATCACTGCAGGAGTTTTCCTAGTGAGGCTCCTGGGAAAGGTTTCCATATACATTTTTGAAACTTCCCCTTATTTGTTTCCTTGGAATACCATGATTTTTTCCTACATATTCTTGGCGTATAAATTCATGCTGGAGAGTTTTCCCCAATATTGTTTCCCGCCCTTACCTACAATAGAATTGGGGGAGGACCTCTCAGTTTCTTTTACGAGCTCGCATAGTGCCTTATTGGAAGGTATCCTTGGGCTGTTTGGTCTTCATTTTCCTCATCACTTAACCTTTAGTCACTTATGTTTATCTCGAGTATTTCTCCCTCCTGCTGCGGTGACTCGACAAAGATCTCATTGTAGGTGAGGTGGCAAAGGAAGAGGGAATTTGGGGAGATCCCAAGTCCATTTTGGAGTTGAAGCTTTAGATTGATGCTATCATTCACACATACCATTGAATTTTTAGGCTGAAATTTGCATGGTAGAAGTAGATGCTATGCAGGAGAGGAAAATAAAATTGGACCCAAAAGAAATGGTTGATTTGACTATGTGGATCTCAAACATGCGCAATACTAAAGGGAACCAAAATTGTTATCTCTACATGGTTGATTTATATTGGTGATCTGTAAATTATCATGGATATTCCCCTAGACATATCATCACAACAAATTTGATAATATTATATTTAAAATCTAAAATTCTACACTATTATAGTTGTATTAGATTCTTGGATCTATAGATTTTGATATTAATAGTACATGCATGCGAATGAAAAATATACAAAAAATAGAGAATGGAAAAATAAAATCTCACTCACACATCTAAAAAAATATATACTATGGGTAACCCTTTTGGGAGAGAAACCCAGCTGGAAGGTGAGGTCGTTGTGCTCTCTTTCTCTGAATGGAAATATGGTTGTAAGTAAAAATAAGTATTTTTTGTGGCCCATGGGATGCTTCAATGCACAAATCCTTTCTGTATGATCTACCTCATATCCCTCTTAGCTATGTTTTTCTAAGTTATGGAACAAATGCACTCGAAATAATGGAATCTCGTTTCCTCCTAGTGGCCCAGTTATAACACAACCCAATAACGGACTAGTGGTTAGGTTTGACTACCTCCTGTGTCAACCAAAGTTAAAATATAGACTCTTCTAAAGTATTCTACATCACAGTCATGTGGCTAGCCCCTTTTCCATGAATAATGGGGGATGACATCGCATCCTATTGAATTATGGTGGTGAAAACAAGAAGGTCAACTTCTAAGTGGCATAAATTTCACATACAGACTCTGATTGACACGATTCTTTCACCGTTGGAAATGTATCTATGTGTAGAATAACATGAAAATGTGTGAAAATAAGGTAGGAAAGTTTTAACTCTAAACAACATCATTTGATTCCTAAAAATTCTCCTAAAAGCTTTCATGCCCTATTTTTCTAAACTAGGCCCCAATGGTAAAAATGGTAATCCGAGATGATTCCTCAACTTTTTCCACTTTAATAGAATCAAGATGAATGGAAGACAATATAATGATTCAATCCGAATCAAATGGCATATATATCTCTTGACGGGAAAAGTATTGTTGGATATGAAAGACTCTAAATATAACATTATGAAAAATTTGAATGAGTTGAAGGTACTTCTTCTTGGCATCAAAGGAAAGTTGTAGAGTTTGGATTTTGGATGACCTCTAGGCCCGGAAATGTTGCCATCCAACAAAACTTTCAGCCATTCCATCAACATGGATACTTAATTTCTTACCAAACTTTCGTGTTTTATTATTCAATTCTATTATGTTGATTGGTTTTTTAGTTTTCCTAATCTCTTATATCTTTGTAGTTTTGGTTAATTTCCCCTCGTTGTAAGTTTGCAAGGCTTTTATTGTCATAGTAATATCAGACTCAAATTAAGACTCTATGTTCTTAACTTATTTTCCAACTTGTGGGACAACCCTCATATGTTTTTGGCATTGGTGATTTTTATTTTGAAATATCTTCATTTATAACCTCGTTTAAAGGTTATATTTATTATATTTTGAGTATGGTAAATGGAAAAAGCAAAGATATTTCATTCATTATCAAATTTGGATAAATTTTTATTTTCACATTTTTTAACATCTATCACTTTGTTGTAGTGATAATATGAATTCACTTTATAATTATCTATGGGAATATACATAAAAATAAAATTAAAATTACATTAAAAAAAGTTTAATCAAATATTTTAATATTATTTCTTAAATATTTCGTATGAAATAATTAATAAAAATAAATAAAATATATAAAATATTTAAGGAGGGTGTTTAGGTGGTGGGGCAGACTCCACTAAGTGAAATTAGAACATACCAATTAATAAAGGGCAAACGTTTCCACCAAATGGTGTGCTTCATAAATAGAATTACATTTTCAAACAAGGCATTATATACTTAGGGCGTGTGAGGGGAATGAGGTGAGGTCTCTAGATGCATGGGAGTCTAGGGAACGATAGTCCACCCTACGCATAGAATCTAGGAATCGATGAGTGATAATTAGTATGAATTAGGGTGGACTACGTTGTATGATGATATTGGTTGGGAGGAAAATCATGAAAGGTGACTTCTAACTTATATACCATATTAGGGACCTCCATTCACATAGATCTTGTGGGAAGTTACTATTCTTCGTCCAATTACCATTCTTATGAATGAAAATGTCAGGAAACAGGTGAATCGATGTTAGTTTGGGGATGGATACAACCTTGCATGCATGGTCAATAGTCATTTTTAGTTGGAAGTTGTCCGGCCTAGAACATGTCACGTCTCGGGCACTACAACCACATAGAAGGTGTTGCAGGTTTGAAGCTTTTATTGTTTCCCTCTTGAAATATTTTTCAGTCATAGATGTGATGATATCAATGTTATCTAGGAATTTTGATTCCATGAAATTTCGGTTTTATGTGCCCTATCTAGGCTTGTTAAACTTAGTGGGGATTCATTACACAAGGTTATGAGTTGGTTTTCAAGCCTTTCCATTGTCTTTGTCTCTTCCCAATGATGCAAGAGCATCTACTCTAAATCAAAAGTCCAAGTAGAAATCAGACCATAGGGTCTTGACATTGGTCCAAGAGGGACATTTCCTTTGTATAATAATCGTAAAATCTTGTAAATCTTCATAGTTCACAAGTATTAGTCTAGAAGGTTCTAGATAGGTGTTGACTCATTCGTCAAAGAAATTATTCATAATGATCTATGTAACAAATCCCTAAGATGGAGGGATGATTCGAGAAATTAGTGGATGAGTCAAAGATGGCATTAAGTATGGTTTCCTAATAATTGTAGTTAGTTGCTAATATGGGGGAGTTAGTTGTATGAGTTGGATAAGCTATGAACTGTGGTATAAATTAAATTGTAATCTTAGAAGCATAGGAGGGAAAATTAACCGAAGAAGATTAGGCCAAGAGATAGTGGCAAGAGCCGAGAAACAGAGAGGGCTCTGTTAAAGAGAAAAAGGCCATGTAAGGGCGCATCAAGCCAAAACTAGACTATAAGTAGGTTTTATTTGTATCTGTACATTTGTTAATTAATGAGAAATTGAATTCATAGTGACTGTGTGTCATTCCTTTTACTGGCTGAGTGATCTGTAACTGAGAAATTATGGTTTATGTGTAATAAACCATTGTTATGTGAATTTTTATTAAAGAGTAAGTATTTCTAAGTGATAAGGACTTAGTGGCTGGGTAGAATCTGTATGATTCCAGTCTGGAAGTTAATTAGCTTTGAATGAAGCTAACAAAGCGAATGAGTGTAGATAAACCTATGTGTAGGCTAAGAAAGAGAAATAAATCCAAATTCGGGATTCAGAGAAGTAATATAGAAGGTGTTATGTATTCGGGCTTGAGACAACATAATAGTTATACAAATAACTAGAATAACAAGCTCAGGAGATATTAATGCTTTTAAATACTGAATAAGGTCAAGAAGAATAGTGAGTGGAGTAAATGGAATTATAGAGTGACGGTATTTGAAAACAAGAGAAAAGACTAAGGCAGCAAATCAATTAAAATATTTCCAAAGGAAGGGAATGGACGACGAGGATTAAATTTCAAAGATCAACATCGAAGATAAACCGTGGAGATTGAGTTCGCAAGTTAAGTTGGAGAAGTTGCGAAGAGAAGCCACATGTCAATGAAACAACCAAGCACACATCGTAATTGACAATTCTTTTAGCTATATGTTAAGAGTTGGCAGGTAAGTTACTTCAGTTTTGATGAGGTGGAGAGAATCTATGTGCTGCCGGGGTCCACGCACATATCGCATATCGCATGTGATATGGCACAATTAGTTAACAATGAAGGTTAAACTCTATGGCATGAGAAATGTTAAGTTGGGTGTAGTGCGAAGTGTTAAGTTTTGTGATTTTCAATAAGTTCTGAAAGGTGTGATGGAGTTTTGTGATGTGAGATGAAGCGTCAAGGAAAGGGTTGAGCACAGTAAAATGCAATATTGCTTGGGCTGTAATATGCTCAAAGGTAATAAGGTTGGTCTGAAGGGAGCTTCTGCGTAATTAATTTGTTAATGTTTAAATTGTGTTTTTAAAACAGTTCTTGAGTTATGTGAACCTATCCGAATATGTAAAATTCAAAACATATACTCTATTACGAGTATTAAATCTTGGGAATGGGCAGACATAGTAAAGATTCTATGTATGTGGGTTTAAGTAGAATTTTGGCTGCATCATTTGGTATAAGACTAGGTTAATGAAAAAAAGTTATTATAAATGAAGATTTAAGAGCTAAACTACATAGAAGACATTTGGTATTAGAACAAAATAATATTCTGCGTGAAATAGAAGGAGAATGAAAGTGTGATTGCAGAAGAAAGAGGAGATCAGATTTTAAATCTGACAAGCAGTAAGCATATAGAGGTGAATTATGGGAGAAGATGGGAGTAAGTGATACTCTTAAGAAGACATTGCAGAAGGATAAAGAAAGCACAACGATGGTTGTTTTCTTATGGATAATGAAGATTCACTAGAATTTGAAGACTGGATGGAGACTGCTTATGAGATCATGCAAGTATTGATTTGTTTAACTCTGACTCGAGTTTTGCAGGTTAAAGAAATATTTAAGGTTGATAGTTGCAGCTAATGAAGTATCTCAGCAAAAGAAGATCACAACCTTAAGAAGCAGTGATGAAGGAAGCTGGTAAGAGTTTCTAAGTGAAAGAAGAGTGTGGCCAGAACCTAGTATTTCATTTGTGATTGAAATACAAGAGGACAGTTGTGTTCTCAAAAGTGCAAATGAGTTGAAGTCTAGAAGGAGTAGAGGAATGCTCAACGAAATTTCCAGAGAGAGGAATAATGGCCCAGTACAGAGGAAAGCTTGGCATAATTTGAGTTTTGAGATAGTTAAATCTCATATGGAAGATCATACACAATTAAGAGGAGGTATTGGTTTTTAGCATGTTATAAGGACTGAAAGCAAAGGAATTTTGGCTCACAATGATGACCAAAAGCAGGAACAAGTGGAGAAGGGTATCAAGCAACCAAGTGAAGTGCTTGAGGAGGCTGAGAAGAAGACCATTGAAGAATTTCTGAGTCATGTAGAGGACTTAGAACAACAAGATGAATATTTGGTGTCTAGATCATCAAATGAGACCATTGGGTCTTGTGATTTTGAGATTGATAATTTGACTGTGTTTGCAGGTGTTGCAGAAGGCAATCCATCTCTTGGAATTTTCGTCAATGAAGTTGAAAATTTTCAAGAAAAGTACGATGATGATTGCCTTTTAGATGAATATCAAATTGAGTTATTGCAATAGAAGGAGTTCATAAATTCCTTGCTTAGTGAAGAAAGTATCTCCAAGGAAGATGAGACAGTTATGTCGCATATAAAGGAACCTATTATTTTTTAGGACAAGGAAGAATTGGCTTAGCTGATTGATCAAGAGAAGATTGTTGGACATATATTTAAATTTGTCACGGAGATAGAGAATAAAAATTTTATTCTGATGAAGAATGAAGAAGTAGCGTTACCAAGAAATTGGACTTGTGACAAAGAAGGAGATAGTGAGGATTGTATAGAATTTTTGGAAGAAGTTCCAAGTGAGATGACAAATTTGTGGCATGGGTTAAATCTTTTGGAGAATAGAGTAGCAAGTTAGAGAACGAATATTCTAAATGCACAATTGAAATTAGGCAAAGGTGAGTCAGGCATGTTTTATGCTAAAGAGGAATTAGTCTTAGAACTGAAGAAAGCTAAAATGACTACCAGGATTAGTCAAATAATTGAAGAACAGTCACTGAGGGTTGTCAAGGAAGAGGAAGAAAGATACGTTGGAATTGATAAAAACATAGTGATGAGGTGTTTGAAAGGAATTAGATAGAAAGTAAATTGTTGAACGGTGTGCTATAAGCATCTGAGTATGATGTTTTTATCAAAGATATTGAACAGAGGTTCTTTGGAAATGAGATGAAATTTCAGAAGAAACAAGAGGATAAGGATGTAGTGGTGGTAGTAAGAATCCAACAACTTCAAAGAGAAAATAACAAACAATAGTTTGAAGACAATTGGAAGAGTGATTACTAGTTAGAAGATAAACTGGACATGGAGTTAAAAAAATAAGAAGGTTGATGATGAAGGTGTCTTAGAAGAAGACAACAATAATGAAGCAAAGCAGTAGCAGGCAGAAAAACATAGTAGAATAATGTGAGAACATAGCCAGTGGGATAATGAAACATAAAGTATGGAGACCTAGAGAACAGCAACAAAAAACAATAACAACAACAACCAAAGACAAACTACAGAACATAGTTTGGGATCCAGGAGGACAACTATTAAAGATACATGATCTAGAGATCATGATTATTTTCACCTAGGGAATCTGATGCAGGAGCATCTACTCTAAATCAAAAGTCCAAGTAGAAATAAGACCTTAGGGTCTTGAAATTGGTCCAAGAGGGACATTTCCTTTGTATAGTCATTGGAAAATCTTGTAAAGACTTCATAGCTCACAAGTATTATTCTAGAAGGTTCTAGATAGGTGTTGACTCATTAGTCAAAGAGCTTAGTCATAATGAACTATGTAACAAATCCCTGAGATATAGGGATGACTCGAGAAATTATTGAATGAGTCATAGATGGCGTTAAGTATGGTTTCCTAATAATTGTAGTTAGTTTCTAATATGGGGAAGTTATTTGTACAAGCTGGATAAGCTCTGAACTGTGTTATAAATTAAATTGTAAGCTTAGAAGCAGAGGAGGCCAAATTAACCAAAGAAGATCAAGCCAAGAGATAGGGGCGAGAGCTAAGAAACAAAGAGGGCTCTATTAAAGAGAAAAAGGTCATGTAAGGGTGCATCAGGCAAAAATTAGATTGTAAGTATTTTTTATTTGTATCTGTACATTTGTTAATTAATGAGAAATCAAATTCATAGTGACTGTCTGTCATTCCTTTTACGTGTTGAGTGATCCGTAATTGAGAAATTATGGTTTTTTTGTAATAAACCATTGTTATGTGAATTTTTATTAAAGAGTAAGTCTTTCTAAGTGATAAGGACTTAGTGGCTAGGTAGAATCTGTATGATTCCAGTTTGAAAGACAGGATAATTATCATTGATTCCATCAAATACCATTTGATTCCTCATGTCACTAGTAAGACACATGCAAAGAAGATGTAGGATTATCTTTTCTAGATGTACTTGAGTTCAAATTAGAACCATAAATTGGTATTGAGAGAGGAATTGAGGAACACTAAGATGTTGAAGACAAATACAATCACCTCATACCTCACCAAAGTATCTCAAGTTTGTGATGAATTGGGGGTTGTTGGGGAGAAAGTATATGATGATGAGATGGTTAGAGTAGCCTTAAGCGACTTTTCTAAACGTTGGGACAAATTTGTACATGCAATTGTTGCAAGGGAGAAGTTTCCTAATTGTGTAAGACTTTCAGATGATTTCATGCAGGATGTGTTAAGACTTGGCTCATGTTCTACCCACCAACAACATGGAGAGGACGAGGAGAATGTTTCTCTTGATGCCAAGGGAAAGAAGAAATTCAAGAAGGGGCCTAAGGATGGGGCGAATAATAAGGGGGAATAGAGGAAGGATGTGAGAAAAGTGAAATTATTTTCTTTTCATAAGACAGCAAATTATGTGGTGAATTTCCCAAATAAGAAGAAGAAGCAAGTTTTAGCTTCTACATATGTGGAAATGTTTTCCACACAATTTGAGAAGGAGTTTTCATCGATTTCTTGTATTTCTTCTAGTGTGGTTTCCTTAGATACCTAGTATATTCATAATGGAGCCACATGACATATGTTTGGTGTGATAGAGTGATTTACTGATCTTAGAGAATATGAAGTTGTTCATGAGGTGGTATTTGGAGATGATACCACAATCAAGCTAGTTGGGCGTGAGACTATTTCCTGTGAGAGCGAGTCTCGGTCAGCTATGATAGTAAGGGGTGTTTTGTATGTCCCTAAGTTGAGGAAGAGCCTAATATCAATTTATTCGATAGAGGAAAGGGTATTTAAGGTGTTTTTCAGATGTCGAAAGGCACTCATCTACCTTAAGGGGTCTAACGCCACTTTGGCCAAAGTTATTAGGATCAGATAGGAGAAGTCGTAGAGTATCATGTTTCAACCTAGTTGTGCCTTGATTCACAAAAAAATTAGTAGTAGATATCTATGTGAGATTTGGAATAGGTGGATGGATCAATTACATCATGGAGCTCCTAGGATTATGGGAGATAGTATCCTAATATTTCCTAAGTTCAACATGGAGCATGAGGATGTGTGCAGAGGGTGTGCTCTCAGGAAGTACACTAAGCCTACTTTTCCGAGAAGTGAAAATAGGAAAGAAGGTATACATGATTTCGTTCATTCTAATGTATGTGGTTCCATGTTTTCATTCTCTCTTAGTAGTTATAAGTATGATGCTATATTCATTGATGACTTATCTAGGAAGACCTACTTATTTCATGAAGAACAGGGATGAGGTATTGAATAAGTACCGAGAGTTGAAATTTATTGTGGAGAACCAAAGGGGGAGGAATATATAAGTGTTGAGGTCAGATAATAGGGTGATTATACCTCCAATTCATTAAAAAATTTCGATTCATAGGAAGGAATTAAGAGAGAGGTGACAAATCCTTGAAACCTACAATAGAATGGGGTTGTTGAAAGGAAGAATAGGGCCATCGTGGGAGAAGCTAGAGCCACGTTAAGTGATCATAGTTTACCATTATTTCTTTGGGTTGAGATTTTTGGCACCACAATATATGTTTAGAACATGATTCCTCGTTGTGAATTGGGGAGGAAAACACCAAAGGAGGATTTCTTTGGGAAGAATTTTGATTTTGGGCACTTTCGGATCTTTGGGTGCCTAACATGGTCACATGTCCTTTCAAAGAAGAGGAAGAAGCTAGAAACCACTATAGATAATGGTATATTTGTGGGGTATAATGACACTTTGAAGGCTTACCACATATACATATAGCCTTCCTTGAGGAAGGTTGATTTGAGAAGGGATGTGAGATTTGAGGAGGATAGAGCCTTTCAAATATCTTTGGATGGAGAGTAATAAGGACCTCAAGTATATGTTCCTCAAACCACAAGGCCATAGATTTTAGGAGGTATGAGTTCATGTAGTGCTGGTTCTAAACTAGTTTTAGATGTTACTAGATCCCATATTTTTAGTTCATAGGGTACCCACACACACCTAGTTTAGCATCTCAGAGCATTGGTGGATAGTATTCAAGTCTACAATCTTCATCCACACCTTTTGTAGATGAGGAGGATGAGCAAGATTATTCCACTCTATTGAGGAAGCAATTCAAGAGAATACAACAGCTCTTGAAAGAAACTAAGGAGTCAATGGGGAGTATCAAGAGTGCTATTATTTTATTTATGACATAATGGAAAAATAAGAGAAAAGGAAGGTGAAAGGTCATAGGCTACATGTTAGGAGGAAAATAAAGGAAAATAATGGAAAATGAAGAAAATAGAGGCCTCTTCTATAAAAAGGCTTCTAGGGATCATTTGAAAAGATTTTGCTCACACTTATGGCTCTCATTCTATTCTCTATCTCACTCTTGGATACTTTTAGTTTCTTGGAGCATTTTGGCACTGGACCAAGAAACGAAAGAAAATAAGAAGAAGGAGAAAGTAAGCAAGGAGGAGCAGGAATCAAGTAACTACAACACGATTCTTGGCAGGTATCGATTTGCATGTGTGTTTTCCTTGATAGATATAGCATGCATGGTAATGCATGTGGTTCTTTTCTATCTTAGCATGGATTTTTTTTGGTGTGAAAGTGTTTTCAGCCTAGCCTTGTTGTTTCCAGATAACTATGGTGTTGTGGAGTTCTCATGTTTAGTTTAGCTAGAATACCGGATGGATTCGAAGCTGAGTGGGGTAGATCTCTAAATTGATATAACACATGGCGTAGTAACACCTGAACCAGACTATGGGTTACTGTAAATCCAGATAGTGTGTTTCCTTGGTGGGCCTAGGAATTGTCAACTGGTGAATTGAGGGATATATGGTAAATCCTAGAGGTGGTTTGCATCAGTTTAGGGCCTAGTGATCTGGGTTTGGATTGCGGTAAATCCTGAGAGGTTCGTGCTCTTCGTTGGGCCTAGTAATACCGATATGGGATGTACAGTAAATCCTAGAGAGTATGTCTCAGTTTAGGACCTAGTGAACCCTAATTCATACTATGGGTTGTCGTAAATACTAAGAGACTAAGAGATAGGAAAATTCCTTACGGTTTAGGCGGAAAGAATCTAGTGATATCCATGCTTGTGTTGGCCTAGTTATCAGGTGTAGATCACCGTAAATCCGGTTATGACATGTTTATTATGTTGGCCTAGTGATCTGGGATGGATCATGGTAAAGCCTGATTTCTATTGATGAGAATGAGGTGGCTTAGCCTCGGGATGTTGTGGTTGGTTCTTTCTGTTTGAGTCCCACATTCATGCTTAGAATATGGCACAGAGGTGATTGGTTGAAGAGAGATTTGACTCAGCCAATCTATGGTTAGGTGGAATGTGGAGGTCCCATCTCTGGTTGTTTTTTACACTCATTAATGAGATGCTCATTTATTTGGTATTTGATGTATAATTTCACTGGTTATTATGTGGATTCTATTGTTGTTGTATCCATGGTATTTCTATTGTTATTATGTTGGTTATAATCATGTATTTTATTAGTGATGAGGTATGGCTCTATCCATGTTTTTACTTGTAAATGAATGAAAACTGTATCTATGGTAAAATACATTGTATTGCAGCCTATGATGTAAGGAAGAAATTATTCTTATTGTTTCTCGGATAAGTATTAGAACCCTATGTTTAAATTTGTTGTTTACACCTGTAGATGCAATGTTTGTGACATGTTTGATGAAATTCTTGTCATGGCTAGGAGGGGTACAAATGAGTTTGTGATGATGTGAATTCTTTCATAACTTTGTTTTAATTTTATTAATCATCCCCTATAGTTTCATGAAGTTTTCGCTAGTGACTTGGGATTTGGGGCGAAAAAGTTGGCACAAATTCTAGAGTTGTAGGCATAGAAATAACCAAAATGGGCCCTAGCCACTACCTTGACTTGGCATGCCTGCATCTATAGGATTTTAGCCGCTACCTTGCCTTGGCATGCCCATGAATAAGGCTCAAATTTGTCCAAAATTCAATCTCTCTTAGGGGTAAGGGGCCTGAAAGGTTGGGTTAACTCTTGAGGATGTTTATGGAGCTGTGTAATGTGTGTTCGTCTTGTTTCTGTCGGTTCCAATTCCTTAAGGTCATCTAGGAGGTTGAATCTCATATTAGTATCCTCTTGTCGCATATTTACCCCAGTTGGTAGGTTACTTGGGTAGATGTGGGAAGAGGGTGTTACATTCTAGAGATATGCCATGGTGGTAGAGTATGCTTCCATCATGAAGAAATGTTTTTGGGAGGTGGTACCGATACCAAGGGGGAAGATAGTTGTGACTTCAAGGTGGTTGTATAAGATCAAGTATGTTGCAAATGGAAGCATAGAGAAGTAAAAAGCATGGTTTTTGGTGAGAGGTTTTTCACAAGTAAAGGGAGTTGATTATGATGAGAAATTGTCACCTATTTCATGATACACTTTAGTTAGTGCACTGATATCCACTGCAAGAAATATGGAGTGGAATATCTAGTAGATGAATGTGAAGACCACATTTCTGAATGGAAATATATAGGAGGAGATTTACATACATTAGACATATGGCTTTTATATTCATTGGAGAGAGTCTCATGTGTGATGGTAAGGCACGATATGGACTAAAGCAAGCTACATGAGCCTCATATTCACTGGTAGATACTTTTAGAAGATTTTTCTTAAAGAAGAGTGAGGTAGATCCAAAAATGTATTACATCTATATTAGAGGAGATCTCCTCATTCATGTACTATAGGTAGATGAAATTTTCATGATAGGAGTGTTATTAGCCAATTTTCCTCCTTTTAGTTAGTGCACTTGAGTACTTATGTTGTTGAACCTTTTACATATGTTTGAGACTTCATTTTACTCAGTTTTATGCATCATTGTAGGGATACAATAACCTACATAGTGATATTTCCCTAATTTTGTTGGAAGACTTTGTCATCCTAGTGAAGTTAATACAGTAGAGTGTTATTTTTATCCCAACAATGATGGCATAGGTTGTAGAATCTCATATTCCCTAGGATATTGGATTATAGGATCACCTTTAAGGTTTAACTTGGGTGCATTATTGGAGAAGATCACTATATTCTTTATCCTAAGCATCCAAATGCATTATCCTTGGGAGGCCTCTAGGAATATTTATACTTGTCATTCTAAAGGACCAGGATAGATATTTTGGACATTGAGCGAGAGAATTATGGACAATATCTTAATCTAAGATCTTGAGTTTAGGTCATCAAAATGCCTCATTTCACTTGGATGAGGAGCCCATGCTACAAGATTGAGGAGAGGGCTTCATAGTTATAGGTAAAATTCCTTATACTTTTCATTCATGATTAATAGAATAATGTTCCCTTCCTGTACTTCTAATTTTATTATGCTCTTTATCTGTACATGTTTATTTTAGGTTGACAAGCCCTCTACAGAAGGCTTTTATGTGCTTGTTTTTTGATCCATGTGTATATGGATTTCGTTTATGATAGTTGGGAGAAAGATATTTGAATAGGATAAAGAATATATGAATCAAGCCCAAATGATGTCATCAACCTATGAGTTTTTCTGGTACCATCCTGAAAACACTAGGCTTTAAAGTGTCATGTATATATGTTAAGGGTTCTTGCTTGTTTAGGATTGAATTAGGGCCAAATCTATTGATTAATATACACTAGTACACACACCATTCTGCATATATTCTAATTTAATATACTCGATTAAAACTAACAAAATTATATTAAGTAAAATCCCCCTTTAATAGTATTGTTGACTTTCATAGGGATTTAGCCCTGAATCTATTCAGTCTCTTCTCCTTGTGGCCTATTTTTCTTTATGTTTCTTTTATTGCCTTACCTAAGTGATTGTGAATTTTTTTAGGCTATTTTTTTTTTTATTGACCTTGTCTTTGGCTTGATATCGCTTGATTATATTTTTTTATTATATTTTTTCCCATCATTGTGGGCTTGGTATAGCTTACAAAGTGAAAATAAATATTTTCACAAGGTGCTAGTGCTTCTCCATGTGAATATCTCCGCATTGTTACTCACTCTGTCCCAAAGATGATACTATAAATTTGGATTTTTGAGGGATTATCATATAGGATTTCATTTCATCCTTGAGATATTTTCTTTCACTACTTGTCTCATTCCATATTTTCTATTTTTATGTTCCAATTTCAAGTTATTTTATTGGATTTTTCATCTCTTTAGTCCCATGGTTTCTTGTTAAACCTATTTTGCTTGGATTTTAAGTACGATCACTTGGATTTGTTCTTAGTTTTCTATATTGTATATTCCTATCATTAGTACCTTATATTCATCTTATATCTAACTTTGTATCTTCACTGTGAGTTTGATCTATTCATTTTCTAAGCTTTAGGGTTTCCTTGAAGTAGTTTTGTGCTTGGATTTAGTGATCTTTTCCTCAATACCTATGTCTTACTTTTCATATTTTTTTTTATGCTTTGTCTATAGTCCATATCTAGTTCTATATATATGCTTTTGGTTGGTGCATTTTGGTTATATTTTGTTTCTTTCTCTTTGCTATGATTTTCTCCAATTCTTGTGTTTGATTTTTCTTAAATTTGATGGTGCTATTGTCTCTAATTTGTCATTGTTATGCAAATATTGTCTGGAAAGGTTTTTTTGATATGTTCTCTCTATCATGATTGAAAAATTTTGTTTTCTTCCATTCCTTTCTAGTTTCTCCTTGAATTAGGGTTTTGGGTTTTTGACATGTGTAGATCATTGTTTCTCTTATACATTGATCTCCATGCCTTACTTTATTTACATCACCTATTTTTTGTTCATTAATTTTCTTTGATTTCTTGGGACTTATCTTGTTTGAAAAATCCCATGTCTAGAGTTTTTGAGCATCTTGTGTTCTTTCTTGGTGGTGTTTTCATTCTCTTTTTGAGTGATTTATTTGGGTTATTTTATTGGGTATAATTTGCTATAAAATAAGAGAATTTAAATAGAGTGTTTTAAGTCATTATTTAAATTTAAAAGGCAAAGTACCCCTTACCATCACGTAGTTAGTTTTCATTGAATTGAAAAGAAAAAAATTCATTGTCATATCGTTGTGTTAGGTTTTTTCTAACAAGAGTCTATTCACACCATCTGAGTTTCATGTTGATACCCTATTGAGTAAACAAAAACCTCATAAAATTAACGCTATAATAAAATTTATCCTACTCATATTTTATTTAATAGTATCATGCCAAAATTAGTCTAGGCTAGGGTCTTAGAATAGTAGTGAAGTTAACTAATCGAAGACCGTAAAACAAACCTATCATCATTTGACAGGGAGGAATAATCCACTTTCATTGATAGATTTTTGGAATCCCTTCTAACACAAGGTTCAATAATAAGGTCAAACTTTAGACTAGCTAGGTGACATGACCGCTTCGTCGATCTTGGTGGCATGGATTGCGGGATTTGTAAATATTACAAATGGTGTTATTAAAATATCTTATTTTAGCACTTGGGAGACACTTGGGAGGAGTACACTTCAGTTTGAGGGATATCTCAAGGGGGTTTCAGACTTAATTTTCCTTCCCTTGTGTGTAAATATATCTGTTGAACTTCCCCCTAAGGACACATTGTTGTTGGTGGTAGCCTTAGTGACCTTTATTTAGGATATTTTACATAAGATGATAGGGAGGGGTTCATCCTATCTATATTTGGGGATGATTTCAGGCAGACTCACTTGATCCTCGTATAGGGTACTACATGACTAGTAGGGGTAATTGGACTAGGCTTAAAAAAATTGTTAAACAAGTTCCTATTATTACTACCCCAACTACATCTTCACTGTCAACTTGTTCCCTAATAAAGCAGACTTCGAAAACTAGAAGGTCCCTTCTCTATATCTTTGGTTTCTGTGAGTTTATCTTTAAGGTTTCTTTTATAGATTGTTTTTTGGTCAGAGTCTTAGTTTTTCCATAGGAGTTTATTATTTTTCTTAATTTGATAATAAATATATATTCACTGTGCTGAAACAAAGTAATTGACATTCTCATAGATTTTTATTCCCATCATCACGTAGATATATGTTAATTCTGATAACAAAAATATCAAACAATACTCAGATTGGGGGGGATAACCTTGGTCCTAAGGAGGATGATTATTTTATTTTTGAGATAATTAATTAATTTCCTTTTCCACACTTTAACCCACCTTTGACTAACCCTCTCAAACCAATTCTCATGTAGTTGAATCTTGATGGTAGTGAACCTTTTTACAAGTGTTCTCCTTACATGCCTAGTCAATTTACAATCCACAAAGTGTGAATAGATGATATGACATTGAACACCCATGGAATTGACTGATCATGAGTTAATTATGTAACACACTTTTGATCACAAATAATCTTGCAACTAATACATACAAGCTCTAAGGTACTATTGATTCTTAGATCAGGCTTCTGGATAATAAGATGAAGTCGAAAAGAGAATATATGTCAAAGGAGGTCCTTGATGTATCCCCATATATCAACATGAAAAGAATGAGAGATTACCTGAATGGAAGAAGTCATGATATGATGAAGTACAACCGAAACAGGGATGGTTGACACAAAAATGATAATGAGGACTACAGATGGTTCACATAGGTTGAGACTTCCCTTGAACACATAACAACACGACACAAAAGAGACTTGGAAACATGACTAATGAGCACCATGTGATATCATGAAACAACAAAAGAGTCACTGAATCACACTCGATAATTACTAAAATACCAACTAGCCAGAGGATTAGAAAGGATCATATGTATGGTACGACCCCTAGGAAATCTAAAACCAAACTATGAGATAATGGCTCAAACATGTGTTGTGTTCTAAGGTGACACAAACTGTCGTTTCCATTTTGATGACTAATATAAATAAATTATCCCCTTCCCATTTTATCTTTTTAGTCTCCTTCATGGTTTAATGAGCATGAAAGAGAAGACAAGTAAGATCAATAGCTTACCTTTTCATAAGTTTTTTTGAGGCCATAAAAGATATAAAAATATACTTATAACATTCTCGTGGTTTAATGAGATTGAGAATGGAAAAAGGATTTATTTCCAACTTTCAATTTAATTAACAAGAAGGAAAAGATGAAAATAACCCAACATTCCCATATAGATTTTACGATCATGAAAATATGTGAAAAAGAAGCTTGAGATTTTGATAAGTTTAATGAGTCATGAAAATAAAAATTAATTGGTATCGATTTTTTCATTATTTAATGAGCATGGAAATAATGCCAAAAGGAATATCATCTTGGAGTAGTGAGTGGTATAAGGGTAGAAACTAGTTTAGGCAAGATGGAACCACTCAAAGCATAAGGATGCCTAGAGGATAGAAAATAGGACCACTCATTGTAGTGACCCCTCTTGGAAAAGGTAAGGCACCAAGTGAAAGTGAATGGTAGGCCAAGCAGAAGATGATAGTGGTGGAAAAATGAAACCAAGGCTCATTGTGCAAAAATAGGCTAATAAAATATGGAAATCATGAGATATAAAGTGTGGAATCCTCTTAGGGTAAGGAACAAAAGGTGACAAAGAAGAGAAAAATGAGGCTCATATTCTAAGTCATGGTGGGTCAAAAGGAGGAATTCAGAAAATAGGAAATAAATAAAAACTACATGGTCACCAACCATAGAAAAGAGGTGCTAAACTAGGGTATCATGTACAAGTAGGCTCTACTGCGAATTTTTTACATGCATGCATAAGTTCTGGTGGGGTTGGACCTAAGGCAAAATGAATATGGAAATGACATTCAATAATGCAACAAATATGGTGATATGTTACCTACCCCTATATGCCAAGTTCAAGAGAAACACACCTAAATTCCAATGGATGTTGTAGTAAAAACATCATCCTATCCTGTAAAAACAATATAGAAAGACTTGAACCATGGTTAAATCACTCAATAAAATAAATAAAACATGGAGGTAAAAGCAAAATCATATATGTTTTATTTTTTTAATTTTACAAATTTTTGGCAAATATGAAGTTTTGGAGGATATTTGTCAATTGTCATTCATTGACATCTCTAAAGAATCATGAATATAGTAATCAAATGACTCAAAGAATCAAAGACACATTCAACCCTGAAGATCAATTCTACTCGAGAAACTACATTAATTTTACATTCCAAAATAGTAATTTTATAAGTCTACTCATGCTTTTTTGAAATTGATTTAAATTTCATTGTAAATAGGTGGATCTTCAATAGAAGTTGATACCCTCCATTTATTGAGTATGATTTTTAAATGTTGGAATTGGAAGAAATAATTTTAGGTCTAAGTTAGTATTCATATGGCTCAAATTAATGAATTTTTATAGCTAATAAATAATCTAATACTCTCAATAATGTTTTAACTTGTTCACATGATTTGCAAGACAAAATCAATGTCTCCATCTTGAATCAAAACTCCAACAACATACAATACAAGGAAATAATAAACATTATAAAATATTCCTTGTTCACAAACATTCTCTTTTTGAATTTTAGAATGATTCCTATCAACAACCAAAGCAAGATCAAATCAATCGAATCTGTCATGGTTATGAAATTTTCTTTTATTGAGGTGAGAAGGAATATGAGAAGTCATAAGTTAATAGTAACAATCATGGTTGTCCAAGAAACCTTTTGCAGCATGAATATAAAGGTCATAGATAATGTATTTATGTGTATCATATTGGAAAAATGCATCTCATGTTAATCATCATTTCAGTGCATTCAAAAAAGTATTTAAAAAAACTTTTAGTGATATTATTCAAAGTAATTTAATTATGAAATAAAATTGTACTCTATTGTATAATAACTTAAATTATGGAGACATTACTATTAAGACAAAGAAATGGCCATGCATACAAACCCAAAACATGTACAATTCACTCCTTCATAGTCTAAGTTATAAACTAAATGAAAAATCAAGAGAATTAGTTACCTACAACAATTTTAGTTAGTAATGAATCATTGGAAAGACAAATTGAATACACCAATTGATTTCCTTAGTCAACCACCAATAATTTCACATCTCACAATGTTAAATATGAATAGATATGGAGCCATTAGTTCATCTTATTTGAATGAAGATAACATTGATTTCTCCTTATTTATTAAGAAATCTAGATAGGTTAGTCGATTGACATCCACTACACTTGAAGGAAAGTTTTCTTTGCAATATAAGATAAGTTTGTGTACATTGTCATTCAATTTAGTTGCACTAGAATTCTATTTCATTTAATTCATGCATGGTTTGGTAAGAATTGAAGTGTGAGGCACAATCAATGCTAGGAATTAATTTCTAATCTTTTAATCTATGCAAAAATTCACATTAATAGATTATTGGGACAATTTTCAATAGGTTGCTAAAGGTTCTTTGCTAAACAAGTAACACAATGCTCTGTTTTTATGATCCAACTTTTAATCTATTGAAACATTAATAATAAAATAATATTGGGATATGTTTCAACAAGATTCTCAAGGTTCTTTCCTAAACAAGTAACACAAAGCTATTTCCTTGTGATACAACTTTTAATATGTTGACACCTAATCCTAAGAGATTGGGCGAAATTGTATATTAGTATAAAATAGGAAATAAGGAAGTCTAAGAGACATTGGGAAATGAATCCCAACAGTCTCACCTCCATGTATATATTCATGAGCACCATCAATCAAATTTCACGGTTCATTTTGTGGAGTTACCTCCTCGCCTAATATGGTATCAGAGCCCGCTCTTTTTTGTCTTCCATACCCTTGTAAATCCCTCCATTCTACAAAATTATCTCTGCTCATTTTTTAGACTGACACTTCTATCATATTCCTGCAAAATCCTCTGCATTTTTCTGTGTTGAATTGTTTTGCTATGTTGTTGAATTATTTTGCTGCGTTGTTGAATTGTTTTGTTACCTCTTGGAGAAGCGTCTCCCATTCTCTGGAGCATGCCCGCAACACGGTTTCTTTCTATTGTGGGAGTAGTTCTCTCTCGCAAGGAGAACTATCCTGAGTGGTCTTGGAAAATCAAGCACACTCTCATTTTTAATGAGTTTTGGAGAGGAATTTGTGAAGGAGAAAGGGACAATGCACCAATAAAGCCCACCATTTGGGAAAACAAGAATCGCAAGGCCTGTGCCTTGATTGCAGCTTCTATAAATGAAGAGGTGAGTGGCCATATTACACCATTTTCAAATGCCTATGAAGCCTTGAGGAAATTAAAATAACTCTATGACTCACATTCGGAACTTGAAATTGTTCAATTAATGATTAAGTTATTCAACGTGGAATTGAAAAACGACAATCCTCTTGCTTTAGTATAAGAAGTGAGATCTATCATGTGTGACGTTAAAAATATCAGTGTAGAATTTGACATACCTCTCATAGCTTATGTGAAGGAATTATATCCCACTTACTCACACTACCTTGATTCATTGCAAGCAAGTGGAAACCTTATGAAGATTATCTTTGATTCCCTTGAGAAAAATTTTGTAGAAAGAGAGAAGGATTTTGGAAAGAAGACAACCCCTATGTCTTCTAAAGAAGCTATATGTTTCGCACATAGAGATAATAACCATGCTCAAGATTCTTCCAGAGGAAGAGGTGTCTGAAGAGGAAGAGGAAGAAGAAATTTCAAAGGAAGGGGGGCAGACAAGCTCAAAGTGAAAATTTTGATCTTCATTGCATACGCTACAATAAATATTGTCATGATGCATCTACATGTAAGCTAATTTGGGACAAAATTGAGCAACAAAGAAATAAATAAAAATGTAAAACTCATGACAGAGATAAAATTAAAGCACCTGAATCCGCTCACTATGTTGTAGCACATTGTAACATTGGAGTAACTGAAGACTTGTTTGATGCTTCAATTATTTCTTGGTTGCTAGATTTGGGAGAAACACGTCACATGAAATTTAGAAAAGATTTTTTTGAAGAATTTATTGAAAATGTTGATGGAGTAGTATAATTTGTAGACAAATCTAAACTCAAGCCATCAGGGCTTGGCACTATCAGGCTTAAGTTGCCTGGTCTTCCAGACCATCTTTTACATGAGGCTCTATACCTCCCTGAGTTGAGGAGAAACTTGATGTCCTTGGTCCACATCCGCCATCAAGGACACTCAATTAACATGTTTTATGGCAAGGTTGAGGTCATAAAAGCATCAGATCACTCACTTTTCATGAGAGGAATAGAATAAGGAAGACTCCTAAAGCTGCAAGATACCTCTGCTCATGAACAAAACTTTGCATTCAATTCTAATTATGATGAAGGTAAATTCCCATCAATTCTTTCATATAATGCTATATTTGGACACTTAAACTATGGCAACCTTTGATTGTTGAAGAAAAATGTTGTTACTAGATTTCCTATTATTCCTAGGGAACTTAAGCAAAGTGATGTTTGTATTCTAGGAAAGCACAGAAAACAGTCCTTTCATGATTCACATTCCAGAGCACATAGAAAAGTTGAGCTTATTCATTAAAATTTGTGTGGCCCCATGCCTGTTGCTTCTGCAAATGGAAATAAATATATGCTGGCATTTATTGATGATTACACCAGAATGTGTTGGGTTTACTTATTGAAGAAAAAATCTGATGATTTTCAAACATTCAAGGATTTTCATTAATGGAATGAAAATGATGCTCAAACTCATATTGGTTCTTTCTGCACTCATAATGGAAAATAATACACTTCAAACGAATTTTAAAACTATCTTCACCAACATGGGATCAAACATCAAACGTGCCATATAATCCCAACAGAATGGTGTAGCTGAAAGAATGAACATGAAAATTTTAAATATGGTTCACTCCATGATGTTTTTCAAGAATGTCAAATTGATGTTTTGGGATGATGCAGTTCTATGTGTTGTGTACATAAATAATAGGTGTCCTTCTAATAAAATCAGAAATAAAACTCCTTATGGAATTTGGCATGGCCACATTCCTTCGGTAAAGCATTTTAGGGCCTTTGGTTCCACCTATTATGCTTTGATACCTAAGGTACAAAGAAATAAACTTGGTTCTAGAAATAAAACATGTATCTTCTTGGGGTATTCCAATACTTCCAAAGGATATCGTCTCTATCATGAAGTCAATAAGAAGTTTGTAGTATATAGAGAGGTCATATTCCTTGAATCTTGTAAGACTGACGATGTTGTTGAGCGACAACTTGATCGCTTGGATAGATTCACATATGCAAAGTCATTTCAAGAATTTGATAATTAGATTACATGTCTTGAAGGGGGGATTCCTATACTGAATCAATCTATGGAATTTTCTTTTGAAGCACTCTCTCCCCACATGAATAACCAAACACAGATGACACCTTGAGTGATGTGATTGCCTGAATTGGGAGACTGAATCTTGATTCAATATAAACTCAATCAAATGAGCAGTCTGGGCCATCTTAGAAAGGCCTCCTAAAATGGATTACAAAGGCACTAGAAAATGTTTGTTCCGATGAGGTTGGAAATACAGGAAAAAGAAATTCCACCAGGAAAAATGGAGGTGGCATAGATGATTCCGATTGACTTATTGATATGGATGTTGATTATAGTTGTGAATTGAATTTGTCTACATATCTTGAACCAAATTCCTTCAAAGAAGCTGCTTCTCATGATGAATGGATTGAGGCAATGCAAAAGGAGTATGATGCCTTGATAAAGAATGGCACTTGGAAGTTAGTTGATCCTCCATTGGGAACTAAACCAATTGGATGCAAGTGGGTCTACAAGAACAAGTACAAAGCGGATGGCTCACTTGACAAGCATAAATCGAAACTTGTGGAAAAAGGTTTTTAATAGAAATAAGGGGTCGATTATGAGGAAACTTTTTCCCCCACAGAAAAATGGACCACCATCCGAACACTCTTTGCATTAGCATCTTAGAAGGGTCGGAAAGTCCATCAGATGGATGTAAATCTGCCTTTTTGAATGGAGATCTAAAGGAGAAGGTTTTTATGTCCCAGCCAAAAGGATT
>JAXQQM020073200.1:0-92991 GCA_034641835.2 Pinus albicaulis | reverse complement strand
CAAGAGGTAACTCCTCAAATCGAATGTGTATTGGTTGAAGAATATATAGTTTATACATGGAGGGGTGAGGCTATTGGGATTCATCTCCCCGATGACTCTTGGCTTTCCTTATTTCCTAATATTAAATAATATACAAAAATACATATGCACACCCATCCATAGGATTAGGTGTCAACATTCCCCCCTTTAATCCGAAGGGATGTTGGTGAGTCCAAGCATCGATCTGAACTTTTCAAACTTTTCTCTTCCAAGTGCTTTGGTGAAGATATCAGCGGTTTGCTCATTTGTGGAACAATGATGTAGATGGATGGTTTTGGCCTGAACATGATGTCGAATTAGATGGTATTTTGTATTGATGTGCTTTGTTCGATCATGGAACTTTGGGTTCTTGGCCAACTTTATTGCAGAAGTGTTGTCGATCATGAGTGGTGTGGAATAAATTTGTTTCATCTGCAAATCTTCCAGGATTTTCCAGAGCCACACAATTTCCTTTGTTGCTTCAGCTGCTGCCACATATTCTGCCTCGGTCGTGGAATCTGCTGGAACTGATTGTTTGCGTGATCTCCATGAGATAGCTCCTGATCCAAGACTCATGGTGTAACCTGTAGTAGACACCCCTATTTCTTTGTCGCCATCAAAGTCTGAATCAGAGTATCCGATCAAGCTGAAGTCGCCTACCTGTGTATATTTGAGTCCAAAGTCTTGAGTCCCCTTCAAGTACCTTAGCACTCTTTTTGCAGCAGACCAATGTCCTTCACAAGGTTTTTGCATGAACCTTGAGAGGATTTCAACAGCAAATGAAATGTCAGGTCTGGTGGTGGTCAGGTAGATAAGACTTCCTACAAGCTGTCTATACTTAGTTGCATCCTCAAATTCCTTCCCTTCAATAGATGTGAGCTTCAAGTTTTGTTCCATTGGAGTGGTTAAGGGATTACAGTCATCCATACCAAATTTGTTCAAGAGATCTCCAATGTACTTCTTTTGAGAAAGAAATATGAATTTAGGATGTTGAATTACTTCAATACCCAAATAGTAATGAACATGACCCAAATCAGTCATTTCAAAACCTTTCTTCAACTCTTTCTTCATGGATGCAATATAGCTCTCATTGTTCCCTGTTATCAAAATATCATCTACATATACCACAAGATATACAACTGTTTTTCCAACTTTCTTAATAAACAAAGTTGCATCATCAAGATCAAAATGTTTGAAGTCAAGTTTCAGAAGATGCTTGGTCAATTTCTCATACCAGGCTCGTGGTGCTTGCTTGAGGCCATACAAGGATTTTACAAGTTTGCAAACTTTGTTTTCTTGACCCTTTACAACAAATCCTTCTGGCTGGGACATATAAACTTTCTCCTTTAGATCTCCATTCAAGAAGGCTGTTTTTACATCCATCTGATGGAATTTCCATCCATTCTGAGCTGCTAAGGCAAAGAGAGTCTGGATGGTGGTCCATTTTGCTGTGGGAGAAAAAGTTTCTTCATAATCGACTCCTTCTTTTTGTGCGAATCCTTTTGCCACAAGCCTGGCCTTGTGCTTGTCAAGTGAGCCATCTGCTTTGTACTTGTTCTTGTAGACCCACTTACAGCCAATTGGTTTCGTTCCCAAAGGTGGATCAACCAGCTTCCAAGTGCCATTCTTTATCAAGGCATCATACTCCTTATGCATCGCTTCTTTCCATTCATCATGAGAAGCGGCTTCTTTGAAGGAAGTTGGTTCACGATCTGTAGACAAACTCAATTCACAGTTATAAGCAATATCCATATCAACAGGAGAATCAGAATTATCTACATCACCTTCGATTTGTTGAGTGGAACTTCTTGTTCCTGTTTTTCCAACCTCATCAGGATGAACATTCTCAGTGTCTTTGTCAGCCATTTGGGAGGACCTTTCTGAGATGGCCCAGGCTGGTCATTTGACTGAGTTGGGATTGATTCAAGATTCAATCTCCCAATTCTGTCAATCACATCATCCAATGTGTCATCCGTGGTTGTTTCTTCATGTGGGGGAGAGAGTGCTTCAGGACATGATTCCACAGTTTGATTCAATATCAGAATCCCCCCTTCAAGATGTGGAATCACATTATCAAATTCTTGGAAGGACTTTTCATGTGTGAATCTATCCAGGCGATCAAGTTGCCGCTCAACAACCTTGTCACTCTTAGAAGATTCAAGAAATATGACATCTCTTGCTATCACAAACTTCTTATTTGCTTCATCATAGAGACGATATCCTTTGGAGGTATTGGAGTACCCCAAGAAGATACATTTTCTGCTTCTAGCACCAAGTTTATTCCTTTGACCCTTGGGTATCAAGGCATAACAGGTGGACCCAAAGACCCTGAAATGCTTTACCGAAGGAATGTGGCCATGCCACATTTCAAAAGGAGTTTTGTTTCTAATTGAACTTGAAGGACACCTATTCTTTATGTAAAAAGCACATAGAACTGCATCAACCCAAAACATCAATTTTACATTCTTGAAAAATAACATAGAGCGGACCATATTTAAAATAGTTCTGTTCATTCTTTCAGCTACACCGTTCTGTTGTGGATTATATGGCACAGTTGTTTGATGTTTGATTCCATGTTGGCGAAGATAATTTTCAAATTCGTTTGAAGTGTATTCTTTTCCATTATCAGTACGTAGAGAGCCAATATGTGTTTGTGCATCATTTTCAATCCATGCATGAAAATTCTTGAAAGTTTGAAAAGCATCAGACTTATTCTTCGGTAAGTAAATCCAACACATTCTGGTGTAGTCATCAATAAATGTCATCATGTATTTGTTTCCATTTGCAGAAGCAATAGGCATAGGGCCACATAAATCTGAATGAAAAAGTTCAAGTTTCCTATGTGCTCTTGAGTGTGAATCATGAAATGGCTGTTTGCTATGCTTTCCTAGAATACAAGCATCACATTCCTTAGGTTTTCTAGGAATTGTAGGCGGTCCATCAACACCATTTTTCTTCAACAAACGAAGGCTGTCATAGTTTAAGTGTCCAAATCTAGCATGCCATAAAAGACTTGATGGAAATGTACCTTCATCATGATGTGAATTGAATGCAAAGTTTTGAGCATGAGCAGATGAACCTTTCAGCTTTAAGAGTCTCCCTTCTTCTATTCCCTCCATGACAAGTGAGTGATCTGATGCTTTTCTGACCTCTGCCTTGCCATCAAACAAGTGAATTGAGTGTCCTTGCTGCCGGATTTCGACCAGGGACAGCAAGTTTCTCTTCAACTCAGGGAGGTATAGAACCTCATGTAGGATATGATCAGGAAGACCAGGCAGTTTAAGCCTGACTGTGCCAAGCCCTGATGGCTTGAGTTTGGATTTATCTGCGAAATATACTGCTCCATCAACTTTGTCAGTGAATTCTTCAAAAAAATCTTTTCTAAATGTCATGTGACATGTTTCTCCTAAATCTAGCAACCAATCATCTCTCCATGAAGTAAATGAAACATCAAATAGGTTTTCAGTTACTCCATTGTTACAATGTGCTAGAACAGAATGAGCTGATTCAGGTGGTTTACCTTTGTCTTTGTCACTAGTTTTACCTTTGTCTTGATTTGTTTGCTGCAAAAGTTTCTCCTCAACTCAGGGAGGTATAGAACCTCATGTAGAATATGATTCTGAAGACTGTGCAACGAAGCTCGATCGTGCCAAGCCCCGATGGCTTGAGTTTGGATTTATCTCGCGAAATATACCGCTCCATCAATTTTGTCAAGAATTCTTCAAAATCTTTCTAAATGTCATGTGACATGTTTCTCCTGAATATAGCAACCAATCATCTCTTCATGAAGTAAATGAAACATCAAATAAGTCTTCAGTTACTCCATTATTACAATGTGCTAGAACAGAATGAGCTGATTCAGCTGGTTTACCTTTGTCTTTGTCATTAGTTTTACCTTTGTCTTGATTTGTTTGCTGCTGAGCTTTAGATTGTCTGCCCCCCTTTTCTCTGAAGTTTCTTCTTCGTCTTCTGCCTTCTCTTCCTTTGGATGGACCTGAAGCATGTCTCTTTTCTCTCTGTGCCAAGTAGGCAGCCTCTTTAGAAGATGAAGGGACTGTCATCTTCTTTGAAGGAGGAGAGAAAAACTTTGTCGGAGAATCTTTGAAGGAGTGAAAGCAAAAACACCTTTGTCCACACAGGGCAGAACGCCAATAGTGCAAACTGGATCTGATACCATGTCAAACTGTGGAGGTAATCCTCAACCGTAATGTGTATTAGTCGAAGAATACATATGGATTTATACATGGAGGTGAGGCTATTGGGATCTCCCAACGACTCTTGGCCTTCCTTATTTCCTAATATTAAATAATATACACATAAATGTGCACAATCTATCCATAGATTAGGTGTCAATAAAGATTCTAATACAATCCTTCACAGGCTTATATTCAACCCATTTGGTTACATCGTCAGTCGCAATGATAATGTAGCATGCACCACTCTTCCTTCCTCGAGGGTTAATAGGTCTAATAATATTAGAAATCATTTTTGGGATTCAATTGCATTAAGTCATTCAACTATGACCATTTACATGAGAGGTAGTCTTAATTGACCAATTTATCATGATTTTTGAATAGTCCACTTAGCACTCATTGCATCGGGTGATTCTCACAAGGGTGAAGAAGTGGGATTGAAACTAGTAAAATTAATCACATAGCGCCAATCATCACTTTCAGGGCTTGCCCCCAGTAACTAGGACTTCTCGAGAGGTCACCCATCCCAGAACTCCTCTTGCTCAAGTACAGTTAATAGTGGAGTTTTCCCCACAATCAAGCCCACTTATTGTGGGGAAAAATCCACCATTAAGCACGTATGAGTCAGAGGAGTTATGGGTTGGGTGACCTCCCGAAAAGTCCTGGTTACGGGGCGCAAGCACCGGAAGTGATGATGGATGCTATGTGAGTCATTTCACTAGCTTCAATCCCACTTCTTCACCCCTCTGAGCATCAAAAGATGCAATGAGTGCTAAGTGGACTATTAAAAATCATGAGAAATTAGTCAGTTACGACTACCTCTCATGTCAATGGTCATAGATGAATGACTTACTTAACGGAGCTGAATCCCAAAAATGATTTCTAATATAATGCATTGTGAAAACCACTCATACTTAAATACAAAGAGTAAAGGGAGCTCTACTTGAATGGTTCATGATGCACAATACTTGCTAAGGTTTTGCAAATGAGGTAGAAAACTAACTGAGCTTGATTGTGGGGATCCACCATTAAGCGTGCTTGAGCCAGAGGAGTTCTAAGATGGGTGACCTGCCAGGAAGTCTTGGTTATCGGGTGCAAGCCCCATAAGTGATCATTGACGCTATGTGATTCATTTCACTAGTTTCAATCTTGCTTCTTCACCCTTACGAGCATCACCCGATGCAATGAGTGCTAAGTGGACTATTCAAAAATCATGAGAAATTAGTCAGTTACGACTACCTCTCATGTAAATGGTCATAGAATAATGACTTACTTAACACAGTTGAATCCAAAAAATTATTTCTAATATAATGCACTGTGGAAACCCCTCATACTTAAATATAAGTTTTGAAAAAGTCTATAGTCCATTTCTCAAATGCTTGCAATGCCACCTGTGGATGCAGGGGCATATCATCTCTACGCGATGGCTTTCAGGTTCTTTGGCATACATCGCATGCATGACCATGCGAATAGGCATCATTTTAAAATGTGGGACACCTTAACCTAGTCAAAAAATATTTTGTGCAGTTTCCTTCCCTGCATAGTGATCACCAAAAACCCCTCCATGAGGCTCATATAAGATTTCACGTCTTTAATACTCCAAAATGTATCTTCGTAGAGCATCGTTTGCACCCATCTTGTACAATTGTCTAGAAATAATAGTGAAGTATATTGCATGCACCATGAGCTCTTTATTTTGTTGTACTATATATTCTTTAGGCGTGCGTCCAATATTCATGAATTGAATAATATCAAGGAAGTGATCAGAAACTACCTTGATTGCAAACAATTATGCATTTGGTAATCCATCCTCCAAGATAGTGAATTTTTCACGAGTCTCAATGCATGATAGATGGTGTGGCCTAACATTCAGTCTTCCTAGTTTCACAATGATCTCGAACTCATACTCTTGGAAAAAAAAAACTATATGAAAATCTGCCCCCCCCAACACAGGCTTATTCACGAGGTACTTTAAAGCAGAATGATCAATAAACATCTTGAAATTTCCTCCTAATAGGTAATGGAATAATTTATATAGTGCATACACTATCACTAGTCCTTATCTTTATGTTGTCCAATAATTCCTTTCTGTGCTTGAGAGTTTTTTTATTTTCATAGGAAATAGGGTGATCAATCTCTCCAGCTCCTGGATGCGCTAAAATAGCTCTGAGCGCGATACATGAGGAATCAAGATTCACATGAAACACCTGAGACCAATTTGGGAAGACCAATATCGGCATAGTGACCATATTTTCCTTCAACAATTCAAAACTCTTCTAACATTCCTCATTCCATCACAATGCCACATCCTTCTTCAATAACTTCTCGATGGGCATAGTTGAGTCCCGAATTTGCCTCTTGTCCATACACTTTTCCATATCTTTTTCACTCACCTAAACCTCCAAAATTGTCAATATCATGTGAAAAGGGGTATCTAACATGGTTTTTAATTATGTTTGTGTGTTTTCTATTTGATTTAGATTTTGTTCATACAGCTGCGGAAACTTGTCACTTTCCGCAGCTGCTGCAACTTTCCGCAGCTATTTTGTGGAAATCTATGCTACAGGTGTCTACGAAGGAAACGAGCCACATGGGTAGGCTAGGAATGACGAGGACATGGTTCGTGTCCTATTGGTTCAAGTAAATTCGTCAAAGGAAGCCGCGGTCAAAGCCATCCACGTGGAAGTCAACTATGGAGTTTCATGTCGGTTGGACTCTGTTTCGTGGCATATAAACATCCATACGGCCGTTTCTAAGCTTGCGGAGGTTAATTGACATCTGTGCAAAGTTCTGGAGTTGAATTCAAGCATCCACCTTCCATAGATCCGTTTTCCAACATGGCCATATTCCTATATCCGTGGCCGTAGTGGTCTACGTGCTGGCTGCTATCATAAACTTCAGGAGACAGTTACAGTTTATTGTTTTATATAGAGCGTTTGCATACGCATGTAGAGTTAGTTGTTGAGTTGTTAGTTGATAGTTGATGTGCGTACTCTGTTATGTTTGCTTTGTAGTGATTACGCTGCCTTGAGCCGTAATACTACCAGTCTGTAATGAACTGCTTTTTAATGTGAAAAGACTCTGTTTTCAACTTAATTCGTGTTTGAGGATCGTTACAAAAGCTGTGTAGAGGGCCCCTGCTCAGCCAAGGTTCTGTGTATTAATGTATATATTTCTCATTTCATTTCTTTAAAAAGTCATTGTATCATAATCCATTACATGTTCATATTTTGTAGTTGTTTCATTTCTGTTTATACATTTCCATAATTTCTATTTCATTCGTGTCTTTCATGTTTTTATGATTGTTAATCACTGATCAGTTTTCTTGTGCAGGTTTTAGGTAGACAGCCCGGGCATTTTCATAGTATTTTGGCTAATGATATGAAACTAACATTATTCTGCTGCTAGTTTTGTTTTTCATAGCTTTTGTTTAACTTCAGTTTTGCTTTGTACATTTTAGTTTTGTTTATCTGATTCAGTAGTTAAATTTAAATATATTAAGCTGCTCATAACGTCTTCAGTTGCCTCCGAAAGCCACAGCTGGACTGATGGTGAGGGACTGCATTATGAAATGTGTAGTTTAGTATTAGTTTCTTTTCTGCAAATTTAGATATATTGAGCTGCTCATAGCATCTTCAGTTGCCTCCGAAAGCCACAGCTGGACTGATGGTGAGGGACTGCATTATGAAATGTGTAGTTTAGTATTAGTTTCTTTTCTGCAAACTTAGATATATTAAATCATGTATGACATATTCAGTTGCCTCCGAAAGCCACAGCTGGACTGATGGCGAGGGATTGAATTATGTGTGTATGGTTTAGTATTAGTTTACTTTCTGCAAATTAAATAATCAGTTACACAAGTTGTTTATGATTACTTCCGCAAGTCATAGCTGGTCTAATGATGAAGGGTCGGAAAATGAATTGATGTAATTTGATTTAGATTTATTTCATTGCAATTTTGAATTTCCATAAGCGTAGTTTCTTTTGTGTTCAGTTGGCAGCAAGAATAGTTTAGTTTTCATGTTCACTAGTTTCTTGTTTTGATTCATTAGATTAGCAGCAATTTTCATTTCAGCAGTACACTTTTACTTTCTTTCAAGTCTTGTCATTGTAATTTCAATTTGCTTTTAAAGTTTCAAGATTGGTAAATCATTATAGGGGATATCACTTCCTTGAACAAATATAACCAAACTTGTTTTTCATTTTAGAATTTCCATTTTACCTTAGAAAGACCAAAAACGAAAAAAGTTAAGAAATAGGTTATCTTGCACATATAGTGCGCCGCACTTCATCAGCTTACGATTCCCGGATTGACAAATTAAATGCAGCAATTTAGGACACTAAATTGACCAAACATGCATAGTTATCAACGCATAACCTTGAATTAATTTATGATAATACTCAGTGTGCCCCAATATTGAGCGTAGTTGTTTGACATTTAATAGAACCTCCAAATGCCAATTACCGGCTGATATTCATAGGATCTACCATCAACCCTAGCCGGAAGACAATGTGTCCTAGCATTATCAATGTGTCCCAACATTATCCTGAATGGCACACATAATATGCATTTCTTCAATTTTAGTGACATATGATACTTTCTACATGTATCCAACATTAAGCGCAGCTTTGAAACATGATTTTTCAATAGCCCAAAAACAATCCAATCATTGAAGTATACTTCCAGGAACTTATGGATAAGCTCATTGAAAGAAGCTACTACTATGCGCAAGAAGATGGCATGCAAATTATTCAAGCCAAAGGGCATGATTGTATACAGGAAAGGTACCCATTATGTTGCAAAGGTGGTCTTCCTGTGATATTCTAGTCCAATATTGATTTGATGATATCCTGAGAACCCATGTGTGAATGAATAAGCTTCTTGTCCTCCGACATTGTCCAGGATCTCATTATAGAATGGATTTGGGAATGGATCATGCACACAGGAATAATTCAATTTACGCAAGTCTACACAGATCCTTATTTATCCTTTTGTCTTGAATCTTATTATCTTGTACTACCATGGGAATCACCCAATCACACTCATCTACTGGCTCTATAATGCCTACACCAACCATTTTATCCAATTCTACCTTGACCTTCTCCTTATTTTTTTTATTCAATCTGTATGGGTGCTGCTTCGTTGAGCGCATATAAGGTTTCAAAGTGATCTTCATGAATTCAAGCTCTCCAATTATTCCTTTCAACTCTCAGAACTTTTTAGGGAATAAGTCCTGATACATTGTTAGTTGTTCAACAACCTTTCCTACCATGTAACCATCCCAATAGTCTCCAATCTGTGCCAACCTTGGTTGTCCTTCAGATATAATATTCACCTGTTGAATTTTTAGAGGTTTTGTGACATCTAGTGAAGTAATTGAGGGCTCGGAAACTATGTATTGTCCCTCAGATTATGGAATGATAATATTCCTTGGATAGTCTTCATTATATTTAACTATCATATTTCTCTAGTTAACGATATCCTTCATCTGTGCATTTCAGGTTGGCGAAGTGTGCTCTATCACTGGTTTTGTTGTGTCAAAGATACCTTCTTGAAAATTATGCAATGCTTGACCAATCTTGACAAAACCAATCTCAAAGCTCAATGATAGAATGGAGCTCTCCATCAGCACAGACCATTCACTAGTACCTCGAGGTAGCTCCATCTCCAGATACCAATCAATAGGTACCTTCCCCAATGTATCAATAAACATGTGGACCCATTTAGGTCTCAGTTATATGCCCCACAACTCACTCCATTTATCCAAATGTCTTTTTGGATCATCCTTTCCAGAGAATACTTCTTCCATTATGATAGTTGGACATTCAAAGCATAATATCATCAAACGGGCCCATTCAACCCAGTTTCCCATGTTTTATTTATGATTCTGCCACCATCGTGTTGGGGTAGCATGCAGTCCGAGATCCAAGGCATGAAATCTCTGTCCTTCACATACCTCAAATTTTATTCATCGAAGAGATCTGGTCACTCAATTTCAGTGCAACGCAAATACTTCATGCAACAGGTTCTACTAGTTTTCCAATTCTTCATCAGAAACTAAGAAGCAAGAGTTGTCCTTTTCCCAATTAAGACTTCCATCAGTCATTGGTTTCATCCAATATTCCTTGCACAGAGTCATCTTATATATCTGGTCAATATCATCATCAGCGCACACAAGTTCTATGTATCTTGCTCCTTTTGTAGGATCTAGGGGAATGATTACTTTGGTTCCATTTCTTTCAAACTCCATTCTTCACTTCTTCAGTTTTATGATGCCATCCATATCAATAGCCAAGTCTAATCTCGACAGTGCATAATAAGGATCAGTATCATCGATAATTTGTATAGCTTCAAAATTTGAAAGTACCTTAACACCTTCAATACTGACTGCGACCTGCGACAACCTTCCTAATGGAATGATTTTCTGTTGATTTTCCATCCACGGTTGAAAGGTAGACCATTCCGGCTTGAGTTCTCCCATGCATTACCAATTTTTCTTAGGCAAGATATTTGCATCGGACCGTAGATCTAGAATAACCCAATCCATCTCATAAGCATCAATATGACTGGTCATCAACATCTCTCGACCCATCCTCTTCTTATTATTATAAATTTTATTGAAAACGTTTTGTTCTATCATTGGCTATTCCTTTTCTACATAGTTATATATCAGGGCCTCAAGGTTCTCTACTACTTTTCTTTTCTTAGTAACTTAATTCAAGATTGTAAAAATGGTTGGATTTCATTATCTACCCCTCTCTCCTTCATGGGTCTACCTGATGTCGATGCACTTCCTTCTAAAAACCCCTTTCTCACTTCAAAAAAAGTTTCTTTTGCGCATTGTAAATCAAGTCGATCTTTGTTCTTAGGTTCCTTATGAATCCAAAGGTTAGTATCCATATTTTCTCCCTTATCCTCATTAGTTGCTACACCGCTCCTAGTGACCACATTCACGCTAGGATCTTCCTCACAGGTTTCAGCTCTGACCATGTGAATATTTTGCTTCGGAGTCTGCATCTTTTTCTCCTGCATCTTAGAAATTAAAACATGTCAATTTTTTATTACATGGTCAAACTTTCTACAATACCTGCATGATTTTCGTGCTAGATTTGGATAGTCGCGCACATAGTGATCAAAATCTATAAAGCTTTAGAAAGTAACCTGCCCCCTTCCTTGACCAGCTAATCCACTTCCTCCTCCTCTTCCTTTATTCTAAAATCCACCAGGCCTATAGGGGGATTCTTTTGAGGTAGGTTTGACCTGCATCCTATATATTTCAGCTTTTTCCAACATCATATCAAAAGTGTGACATTGTTACTCATCCTCTCTCAACGATGAACATAATTTTCAAAAAATCTCCTTCAACTCAGGGTGATACTTTCTGACCCTTGGACACAAATCTATTATATGTAGACCTGCAACTTGATAGATTGTGCACCATATTTTCTCAACTATGCTCTTCAGTGGGATAGGTCCTCTAATGTTCATATAGTCATTGAAGAGAGTAAATTCATCCTTATGATGGCCAACATCTGTACATTGTATGCACAAGACCTCTATGCAAACCTCCTTTACCTTATATTTGAGCATATTCTAAATCTCTAAATGAATCTCTTCTAACTGAATCTGAATCCATTGAGTTCTGAGCGCAACAAGTGATGGGGTAGCTTGTAATTTCATTGCAATATACACAACCTTATCCTGTGCGGCAGTCTTCTGTTGACCCAAGGGCTAGTGCAGATGTGGGCACAACATTGAAATAAACCACTCCTTGTGTTGGGTATCATCGATAGTGAATCCACTATCTCTGATACTGCACTTTAGCCTCTGATCTGCTTCCCACAAAGATTCATTTATCTCCTGGTAAATCTCTTTCATTTGTGTAATCAACTGCACGTATGATTTAAGCTTCTTGAATTGTTATTTTATGGCATCTTTCAATTCATCCAAAGTGGCATTAGGGTTTGCTTGTACATATTTGATATTCAATCCAATGCATGATCTTGGAAAGAAATGGCTAACTTCTCTTTCTTAACATCATCATTATTAACCTATTGTTCTCTCCATACAACATCTGTCACAAACCAAACTTTCTCAATATCTTCATTTCCAATACCTCTTAAAGTAGGTAGCTTCATAGATGCGTCCATATCTGTGCCCAGGGGAGGTGTAGGTGGAGTGGATGAATTCGGAGATGAGTGTGGAAGTGGAGTGAAAGGAATCTGAAATATGGACAAGGCTCCATGATTGTTCTAATTTGGTGAAACTTATTCTTAGGCGACTTCCTCTTCTAAGGAGTGCATAGATTCACTAGAGCTCTCAATCTCTAGTTCACCGTCATTATCAAATATAATCTTCAGAGTACTATAAATCAATCCGTTTTCTGGGTCTACAGGGTAAATTCTTCTACTCCGCGTATTCAAGAATCTTCGGGACATTCACACAATATTTTGGCACAGAGAGAGCCCTGTTCACATAATAGCATCTTCAGCAATAACTTCAAAGAGTGCATGAACTTACCTATAGGACCCTTGAAAAATATTCTTTCTGCTTAAGAATACAACAAAAACTGATCAATATCAAATGGAGTCACAAATCCTCCCAAGAAACAATCGATCCAATGATCTATCATGCAGGTGATATTGTTTCTTGTCTTTTATAATTGCTAAATTAATTCATGAGTCCACTCAGTGACTGCGTCATCCTTCACGTAGGTATGAAATTCAGTTAGTCACAACAACCACTCATGTAACTCAATCGCAAAGGAAAAAAATAATATCTCGTGAACTTCTGTATAGATGTACTTCTGAACCCACTTTTCAAAATATACCTTAGAACTTTGATTCTATTGGACCGCGAATTCAAAGATATTTCTATCCATCCAATATTGAAATTTGTTTTGTGTAGGGTACCACAACATTAAATCTCCCTCAAAATGATCCTGGTCTCAGAAACCGAACCATTGTTTGGTTTGAGGGGTTTTGATCGAGGTTCAAAGTTTATTGCGCAACCAACAAACGCTCCAACTAATGGCCCTTTCGATAATGACCTGCTTGCACAGATCAAAGTCTCACCCGAAGCAGTATCTAAGGGTGTTGGAACTAGGTTTTCGCACCCCGAGGAAGAAATTAACGTGGTAGCCCTAAACAGGTTTATAATAGAACTCGTTCCAGATCGGGAACAGATGTTCACATATATAGAAAAATACTTATCAGATCGAGTTGTCACGAACATAGATAATTCATATACAGGTAAATCACATATAAACCTCATCCCAGATATAAATAGCAAAACCAAATCCTCACAATGCGCAATTAATTAAGCAAATTTACTCATGTATTCAATCATCAACATATATTCATGCATAAAGAACATGTTTACTAGTGCATATATAAAAAAAGTAAATCGATCTCAAAGTACTAACAACAAACATATAACATAGTGGTTTTCCAAAACCAGTGTTTGTATTGGATCAAAATAGTTTAGTATAAAAGACTTTCCCCTTACAATTACCCTTCTTCACAAACAACTAGCAGATTCCACACACAGCTAAGACTAGGTCTTCGCGCACACAGCCAGTAGGAGCACCCAATCAAAACTTAAAAAATGTATCATAGACGCATACACGTACTTAGATCCAAAACATCATGATTGACTACTTAGAATCGACATATATCTATTTATACCAATCTTAGGACACAAACACTATGGTCTCAAACCATGGTTTGAGGTCCACGGTTTACCCTTACAACCCATTTACATAGAAGATGGACTTTGACCCACACCAAATCCCTTTGACCTTTCTGCGCAACATATGCACAATTACATATAAAAAATTACTCAAAAATGTAACCCAGGGGACCCTGCTGCAACAACCTATGATAATTTTGTATATCACATTGTAGAGGGAGATAGGACAGAAACCGTTGGGATCCTGGGCTATGCCTTCATTTGGTATCTCTGTGAGAAATGTTGCAGTTATCCCTGACCCGAGCTTTCACTAGTGGCATGAATCTTCTACCAAATAATGTATTTATGGACCAAAAAAGTTCCATTCTACTTTAAATAATTTGTATGTGAATCCATATGGGCCTCGATCTTTGTTCATAGGGAAAGCCTGAACTACTTCATCCACTTTTTCATATAACACCTATCGCACAAGGGCCTCATTCTGATCTTCAAGATTATTTTCAGGATGCATTGCTTAATATGAGGGATGGAATCTCTTCTATATTTTGTGGGATCTGTGAAAAAAGTTTGTAAATATTTTCTTTTCAATATATTGGAAGTGGAGACAACATTTTAATGAAAATCAATGCAAATAAGTTAGATAATTTTGGATGCAATTTTTTATTTTTAACAAATCGATGAATCTCAAATAATTAATATCTCATCACTAAGAGGTGTTGTACTTCCTATTATAAGGGAGATGTCTAAGGAGTTGTCTATAAGTGAGAATTTTTGGAGTTTCCAATAGTTTTATGGCCATAATTGGGCGAAAAAACATGTTGTCAAGTCTTGATTTGTGTTGTTTAAACTGGTTTTTTGACTACATACATCGATTCAACACTCTCAACTTATGGTTTCAATGATTTGTGTTGTTTAACCTAGTTTTGTTACTTCATATATGGATTCAACACTCTCAACTTGTGTTTTCAATGAGTCCTCGTTGGATTGTGGACAAATTAGCTAATTGGAAAATAAACCATAAAACTTTTCAAAAATTATCACTTATTACAAACTTATATGTGTAGATGTAATGTAAGAAAGTACATAAATATTTTTAAATGCCGTCTCAACATATTAATTTATGTTAAGTGTAAAAATGTGAAGGTGGGTTATGCTTTAGTGGGAAACACATTCAAAAATTTCATTTTCCAAATAGTTTGGTCAAACTTTTAGAAAGTTTGGGCGAACTTTGAGAAAGTTCGGCCGAAGTTTTGAATTAATTTGTCCGAACATTTTCTGCCGTTAACATTGACAACATATTGACAGTGTGAGTAAATGGATTTTTGGTGGGAGATAGAAAAATTGAAAACAAAAATGTGGCTGAACTATCAATTCGGCTGAAGTTTATACTATAATTAGATTGAATGTTTTGTTATAAATATGCTGACCCCCAGATAAAAACAAGTGTTTGGTCAGTTTGTTTGTTACCGTTGTGATGTCTCGCTGCTTTGTTGTTGTCCAAGTCTATTTTCAATTTCGGTCACTGTCTCACTCTTTGTTACTGTTGCACTGTATCACTCCTTTGTTGATGTCTCACTCTATTTTCGATTTCGTTCACTATCTCGCTGCTCTGTTGTTACCTCACTCTGTTTTCAATTTCGGTCAATTTGTTTGTTACTGTTGCATTGTCTCGCTACTCTGTTGTTGTCTTGCTGTGTGTTTCAACCTATGTTTTCAATTAGTGTATTGGGTGTGTTTTTTTTTTATTTTTTTTCAGTTTGTTGTGTTTGCAGGTTTTGTGTAGGTTCTAATATGTGTCCTCGGGGATTTGTGGCCTCATCATCTACTCTTCCTACTCAGCATGCACTTTCTCACTGTCTCCTGCCTCCTTGTTGTGTGCTAAATTTCCAGGTATGGCTCATAACATGAGGACTATTACCATTTCTATAAGAAGTGATATGATGAAACTAGATGTTAAGGCTTATCTAAGCTTACTTTAGTTATATTGGAATAGCTAGTTACCATATTCAATTCGTGTCATTAACTTAACTGTTTCACCTTAATTCTCGGGATATTATATAAAATTTATTAATAATAAACATGATGATACAGTGTTAGTATGAGCACCATTATAGTATTAGTTGCATCTTATATGACCTTTATAATTACTCTTATTGCCTCTATATCTTACTACATTACTGATCACACCTTACATCTCTATTGATTGATATGAAGAGTACGTGAAAGAGATTATCTAAACTTACTTTAGCTGTATTGGAATAACTAGTTACCATATTTTATTGGTGTCATTAACTTAGCTGTTTCACCTTAATTCTTGGGATATCAGATTCAATTTATTACTGATAAACATGATGATACAGGGTTATTATGATCACCATTACAATATTAGTTACATCTTATATAAGCTTTATGATTACTCTTATTACCTCTATATCTTACTGCGTTACTGATCACATCTTACATATCCATTGATTGATATGAAGATTTTGTGAAAGATCTTATCTAAGCTTACTTTAACTTTATTGGAATAGCTAGTTACCATATTCGATTGGTGTCATTAACTTAGTTGTTTCACCTTAATTCCTAGGATATCATATACAATTTATTATTGATAAATATGATGATACGCAGTTTGTATGAGCACCATTACAGTATTAGTTACATATTATATGAGATTTATGATTACTCTTATTACCTCTATATCTTACTACATCACTGATCACATGACTTTACATCTCCATTGATTGATACGAAGAGTATGTGAAAGAGCTTATCTAAGCTTACTTTAGCTGTATTAGAAAAGCTAGTTACCATATTGGATTTGTGTCATTAACTTAGCTATTTCACCTTAATTCCTGGGATATAACATACAGTTTATTACTGATAAACATGATGATATATTTTTAGTATGAGCACCATTACAATATTATCTACATCTTATATGAGATTTATTATTACTCTTATTACCTCTATATCTTACTGAATTATGATCACACCTTACATATCCATTGATTGATATGAAGAATATTAGCTTCCACTAAGATATGGTATAGAGTTAAGCTTATCCCTAATGAAAACTAATACATGACCTTTGATTAGCTGTTACTTATGGATATCACACACCATCCTTACCTTCTTAAGTTGATATGGAATTCATTACTATCACCATCTATAACATATGACTAGATGACTCCATTATGCTATTATTACCAAAGCGGTTTCGCGTATGAGGTTACTTATTAGTAGTAGATGTTACGGCATGGAATGTGATGTTACTAGTCCAATCTTTGTCACACTTGTATTCAATGTAATAGAGTGATTCCAAAGCTCACATGGGCAATAGGGTATGTTGTATTACTTGCTAAGCTTATATCACCATGGATTTGATAATGTCCTAAGTATAGACATAAGTAGATGTGTTGTATTTATTCATAGAATCCTAATTTTATATAATCAAGCACTTATATCTATCCTTCTTCCAAATTGGTACCACTGTAAAACAATGATAATTTGTCTATTTGTTTGTTTTTACACAATTTTGTATCATAATTTTTTTTTCAATTAAAGAAAAGCATTTAGAGTAGCTCTCAAGTCTATATATTTTTTCTAAATTTTTATCGTGTGTGTATTTAAATAATTTTTTTATGAGAAAACAAAGATTTTTTTTTCAATTAAACAAATGAATTTGTATTTAAATAATTTTTGTATGAGAAAACAATGATTTTTTTTTCAATTAAAGAAATGCATTTGGAGTAGCTCTCAAGTATATATATAAATTTTCTAATTTGTGTCTATCTTTATTTACATAATTTTGTGTCTATCTATAATTACATAATTTTTGTATGCGAGAAAAACAATGATTTTGTTTTTTCAATTAAAGAAATGAATTAGGAGTCATTTCTCCCATAAACTTTAATGCATTTGAAATAAACTTTAAGGAATTTTCAATAAAATTTAAAGAATTTCAAATATAAGTTCATTTAATATATTTATAATGAAAAATGATGGTGTTTTTGGAAACCATGTAGATGTCATTTCTCCCATAAACTTTAAGGCATTTTCTAGTGGTTTTGGGAACCATGTACATGTCATTTCTATGTCATGTCTCCCATAAAATTGAAGGAAAACTTTTAAAAAAAACCATGTACATGTCATTTCTCCCATAAACTTAAGGAAAACTTTAAGGCAAATCATGTACATGTTATTTCTCCCATAAACTTTAATTTAATATATTTTTTAAGGAAAATGCTAGTGTTTTTGGAAACCATGTACATATAATTTATCGAATAAACTTCAAGTCATTTTCTAGTGTTTTGGGGAACCATGTACATGCCATTCCCATATAATTTCTCCCATAAACTTTAAGGCAAACCATGTATTTGTCATTTCTCTGATAAATGTAAGGAAAAGACAAACCATGTACATGTGATTTATCCCATAAACTTTAAGCCAAACCATGTACATGTCATTTCTCCCATAACCTTTAATTTAATATATTTTAAAGAAAAATGATATTGTTTTTTGGAAACCATGTACATGTAATTTATATGTCATTTTCCCATAAATTTAATGTAAACTTTAAGGAAAACCATGTGCATCTCATTTATCACATAAAATTAAGGCAAACTTTAAGTCAAACCATGTACATGTAATTCCTCCCATAAACTTTAAGGCAAACCGTGTACATGTCATTTTCTCCCATAAACATTAAGCCAAATTTTAAGGCAAATCATTTACATGTCAATTATCCCATAAATTTTAAGACAAACCATGTACATGTCATTTCTCCCATAAACTTTAAGGAAAAAACATGTATATGTCATTTCTCCCATAAAATTCAAGGAAAACCATGTACATGTTAGTTCTCCCATAAACTTTAAGGCAAACCATGTACGTGTCATTTCTCCCATAAACTCTTAAGGAAATATTTAAGGAAAACAATGTACGTGTAATTTCTCCCATAAACTTTTGAGGTTAACCATGTACATGTCATTTCTCCCATAAACCTTAAGGAAAACCATCTACATGTCATTTCTCCCATAAAATTTAAGGCAAACCATGTACATGTCATTTCTCCCATAAACTTTAAGGCAAACTTTAACGCAAACCATGTACATGTCATTTCTCCCATAAAATTTAAGGCAAACCATGTACATTTTGTTTCTCCCATAAACTTTAAGGAAAAACCATGTACATGTTATTTCTCCCCGAGAAACTTTAATTTAATATATTTTTAAGGAAAAATGTTAGTGTTTTTGGAAAGCATACAATGTCATTTCTCCCATTTCCTAGTGTATTTAGGAACCATGTACATGTCATTTCTATGTAATTTCTCCCATAAAATTTAAGGCAAAACTATGTACATGTAATTTTTCCTATAAACTTGAAAAGACAAATTTAAGGCAAACCATGTACATGTCATTTCTCCCATAAACTTTAAGGCAAACCATGTATATGTCATTTCTCCCCATAAACTTTAAGCCAAACCATGTACATGTCACTTCTCCCATAAAATTTAAGTAAAACCATGTACATGCCATTTCTCTCATAAACTATAAGGCAAACCATGTACATGTCATTTCTTCCATAAGCTTTAAGGCAAACCATGTACATGTCATTTCTTCCATAAACCTTAAGAAAAAACTTTAAGGCAAACCATGTACATGTCATTTCTTCCAAAAAACCTTAAGAAAAAACTTTAAGGCAAACAATATACATGTCATTTCTCCCATAGACTTTAAGGAAAACCATGTACATGTCATTTCTCCCATAGACTTTAATAAAAACCATGTACATGTCATTTATCCCATAAACATTAGGTAAACCATGTACATGTCATTTCTCCCATAAAATTTACAGGCAAACCATGTACATGTTATTTCTCTTTAAGAAAAAACCATGTACATATCATTTATCCCATAAAATTTAAGGCATTTGCAATGAATATTCATTTGATACATTTTTAAGATAAATGCTAGTGTTTTTGGAAACCATGTAGATGCCATTTTCCCCATAACATTGAAGGCATTTCTCGGTGTTTTTGGGAACCATCTACATGAAATTTCTCTCATAAACTTTAAGTAATTTGCTAGTGTTTTTGGGAACCATGGACATGTCTTTCTCCCATAAACTTTAAGGCAAACGATGTACATGTCATTTCTCCCATTAAATTTAAGGTAAACCATGGACATGTCATTTCACCCATAAACTTTAATGCATTTGCAATAAAATTGAAGGTGTTTGCAATAAATGTTCATTTAATATATTTTAAAGGAAAATGATAGTGTTTTTTGGAAACCATATAGATGCCATTTCTCCCATAAAATTTAAGGCATTTGCTAGTGTTTTTTGGGAGCCATGTACATGTAATTTCTTCCATAAAGTTTAAGGCATTTGCTAGTATTTTTTGGGAACCATGTACATGCATTTCTCCCATAAAATTTGATGAAAACCATGTACATGTCATTTCTCCCATAATATTTAAGGAAAACCATGTACATTTCATTTCTCCCATAAACTTTAATTTAATATATTTTTAAGGAAAAATGCTAGTGTTTTTTGGAAACCATGTAAATTTCATTTCTAACATAAACTTTAATTTAATATATTTTTCAAGAAAATGATAGTATTTTTTGGAAACCACCGTCACATGTCATTTCTCCCATAAAATTTAAGGAAAACCATATATATGGCATTTCTCCCATAAACTTTAAGGAATTTGCAATAAAATTTAAATAATTTTCCAATAAATGTTCATTTCATATATTTTTAAGGAAAATGATAGTGTTTTTGGAAACCTTGTACATCCCATTTCTCCCATAAACTTTAAGGCATTTTTCTAGTTTTTTTTTGGAACCATGTACATGTCATTTCTCCCATAAACTTTAAGACATTTGCTAGTGTTTTTTGGGAACCATGTACATGCTCATTTTCCCATAAAATTTAAGTCAAACCATGTACATATCATTTATCCATATAGACTTTAAGAATTTCCAACAAATGTTTATTTAATATATTTTATTGAATTTGTTTTTTTCCGGGTGGATAAAAAACGCACTAAACATGGTTGAAAAATAGTCATTATGCATAGATATTTCTTGCTATCCCAATCGAGGAGAGCGGTGGTTACATATGTGATTTGCAATATTGTGACTAACAACGTCCTCCAAAAGGAAATTTAATATATTGGGAAGAACAACAAACAATGAAGCGTATTATATTGCATTGATAGAAAGCCGGGACACCTAGGGAGTATGGATTAAATGGAATTGTATTTTTCCACCAATTCTAAAATTGTGTGCATCTGAGATGAAAGACGTGTACCAAGTTAAGAAGGAGAGGCTAAAACAATCGCATGGAAAAGAAAAACAATATTGTTACACAATTTCATTTTTTTAGTATAAGACTTGCGCAAATGTGAATAAGATGTTTGGTGATCTATTGTGTGGGGAAATGTCAATTTAGGATTCATCTATCAAAGATGAATTAGTAGATTAACTATTGTTATATGGGTCAATACTAATTCAAGATTCATCTCTCAAAGATGAATTATTTTTGAGACGTTCTTTTTCAAAATTTATTGATGGAGATTGTAACATATCTTTTGATATGCATGTGTTTATTATTTATAAATGTGTCATCCTTAATGACCATGTCATTTTTTTCAATTAGATACCAAGTGTCTCCCACCATGTAAGCACAACTTGATTAACTTCATGTTTTATAAAATTAAAATGTGAGGGACTTTTAACAATTTTTTGTTTAAAATGAGTTTTTTCAAATCAATTTGTGCTTTGAAAGTTGTGTTTTACATAATTTTTGTTTGTGCTTAACATTTGTGTAATGAATTACATTAATTTTTTTGAATTATTTTTAATTTATTTTTAATATTACTTTTAAAAATAATTGTAAATGTCCATGGTAGATATCCACACACACACACACACACACACACACACACACATATATATATACCATGGAGGATGAAATGAGAACATCGGTAAAATCCCATGACTCTACAGAGAGGGGGATCATGGATCAAGGGATGTTCATGGCAATTATATTAAATGTGAATGTTTTTTAAATGAAATTTGAATATATAATCTTATCTCCATATATACTGTATACATGTGGAATTATTTTTTTTATTCAATATATATATATATATATATATATATAGAATTGATTTTTTTATCAATTTTCCGAGTTATCTCTGGTTTTTTAAAAATTTTATTTTTTATTTTTTTAGGAGTTCGAAGGAGAAGGGTATCTACTCGATTTCTATGGAGTCTGCCATGGTTCATGCAATCTGTGGTATGGTTCACGCAATCTAATCCATCATATGTACATGTATTTATATGTATGTATGTATTTTTGAATTGATTATAAATTCATATTTTTTTATGAAGCTTCCCTATCATCGCGTGAGGGTGGTGGTGATCCAAATTCTTGTGGTGGCCAATAAATAGGTGGTGGCAAATTGCGTGAGGGTGGTGATATGCATTCCCCCATGGACAAAAAATGGGTGGTCATGTTGGTTCTCAACCAATTGGTGTTCATGTCGGTTCTAAATAATCTCGAGATGGGCATGATGTTGCCCAACCATCTCAAGGTGGCCATCAATCTGAATATTATTTTCATTCAATTATTATTTTTTTAAAGTTATTTATATAATTTTTTTTTATGGCTAAAAAAAATTGTACAAATTTGTTCACATGTTTTTGTTATTTATACATAATTTTATATATTTATGCGAGAGGGTGAAAAATGTTTCTTGAAAAAGACGTAGGCTAGACCGCATTATTGAAGAAGAAAGATGTACACAAACCATGACTTATCATTCTCACATTTATCATTTACCTTGGGAAACAAACATCCACCAATGCACATTACAAAGGTGTCAATATATTTATTCAAAATTGAAGAAAGATCTTGTCTTTGAAACTCCCCTCGTTAAGAGTCTAGAGAGCTTAGAAATAGTTACTCACTCTTTAAGCACACTTGTAGATGTGTAAAAAAATCTTGGGCCAACCACCGATACTTTTATAGAAGTGATGAAAAGAAAGAAAAACGATTATGAGTCCCAGATACATGGGAGGATGTTAAACACATAGTTGCAATAGAAATGGCCAAGTCTATGTTTAATTTCAAAGAAGGGTTGAAGATAAAGATGCTAAAGGTGAAATATTTCAAGCACCGGTATAGCTTGTGATTTGTATGATAGGAAACTTTGCTCGCCTATGGAAGACTACCATAGAATGACGATGTTCCTCTTTATTTTACAAAATTATTTTTATGCATAATTATTTTTGATAATGAAATCCAATTATAGTGACCTTCCCTCGAATTATTTGGTCCTCGGAAAGGTCGATTATGTGATCGTAGGGTGCTAATCATGATGTTGAGTTGCTTTCGCCCTGCAGCCACCATTGGTATGCGTAGCTCTTCATGTGGAAAATTTGCAGTCATAGATGGATGCCACTTCTCAAATTAGTCGAGAAGCAGGGATGTCATCATGAGACAATGTTCGAGTGGGCTTAGTGGAATTGATGTTTTTCTAAATCGACAAAGAGCACGAGAGAATGCACGTGCTAATTTTGTGTATCGGACAAATGTTGAGATAGAGAACATGAGTATTGAAGAGATTATAAAATATGAAAAACATTTTCACAATGGTTGGGAGGAATTAATTATTCATGAGGGAGAGGGGCATGGGATCGCATGTGTTAATGGTTAGGGGTGAATATTCTAACACGTAAAATTTGTAATATATATATATATATATATATATATATATATATATATATATTAATTTAACACAAATTTATCATATGTGAACACCATTTGTAGTTAAAACGAGTTGATGAACGAAAATTTTAATATCATGGTCGAAGCTTTGAGGTTTTCATAATCAAGATGGTTACTGACAATCAAGATGATATGTTGGAAAATGTTAGTGTTTTTTTAAGTGTTCATGATGTTTTATGTATAATTATTAATATATTATTATATCGGTATCATTATGACATATTTTTAAATTAAATAATTGTGTACACACGTAGAAGTATATAGATTATGATTTCGTCCAATGTTTTTTGTAATGGAGGCACCCTCTTCTTTGCAGCAGCAAGAGATATGCTAAATCCACCATCACAAGTATGCACATTTTTTTACTTAAATATGTTTCTAAGTTATAAATTGAAGTGAAAGTTTCATAAAAAATGAGATCTAGATCTTCGACTTTATTTTATAGTTTTTAAAATTGTTTAATTTTAGGTTTTTGAAAATGATTTTCATTCGGAGCCACCATCTTCTTCCCCCATTACGAGATGTTCCAAATCCATCGTCATAAGTATTCAATTTTTTAAAGTTTACATTTTTTAAGTTATATATTTAAGTTCAAAGGTTCCATTAAAAAATGAGATCTAGAACTTTAGTTATTTTTACTAGATTTAAAATTTTTATGAATTTTTAGCTTTGTAGAGATGATCCGAGTGACCCTCTTCTTCCCCAGTTAGGAGATGTGCCAAATCTACCATCACAAGTATTCAATTTTTTCACTAATGTTTAATTTATAAATTGAATTTCAAAAAGTTTCATTAAAAAAATGAGATCTAGATCTTGAGTTATTTTACAGTTTAAAATTTTTGAATTTTATGTTTGTGGAGATGATTTCCGTTCTCCAAGGACTCTAGCAATGAAGTGTATGATGGAGATAGGAATATCCACACAATTTGGACAAGAAGTTGTCTATTTTTTTTAATTATTGCAAATTAGTTTATGCATTTTCATTTGAAAAATTTTAATATATATGTGTGTGTGTGTGTGTGTGTGTGTGTGTGTGTGTGACGATCTATCGTGGAGGATGTATAGATGGACGACTAACACACAAAAATGGAGACAAAAATATATGAGGGTATAGCATGTTTTTATTTTTATTTTTTTCATTTTTTTTTAGATGAAGTTCTACATTCTCATTCAATTTTAAAACATTAAATTTTTAATGTTTCTACAGATTTTTGTACAAGTTCCACATTCTCCAAAGATAGCACAATGAGGCTCGTGGGACGCTACTAGAAAAATACACTGGATCCATCTCTATTTAATTGATGATGAAAGTCAGGTGCAACATCTATTTGATAGATAGTCTTAGAAATTTTAATTTTCTATATAGGTAGTCTTATTTATGGATTCATATTTACTTTTCTATATAACTCAACACTTGTAACACTATACATTGTTATATATATTTACTTTTTTGTTGTTCATGATATAAATTCCCGGACATATTTTTAAATTTTGGATAGTTACATTTGGCATGTAATCACATGTTGTGATATAATGTTTTGTTTTAAAAACTCAAGTTGTTTCGTTATTTGTTAAATATAAAATTAATTTAGCTAGAAATTTCAAATTAGAAAACACATGTGGTCCATGCGTTCAAAGTACATGTTATGCATTTTAACATGTGTGAATGTTATATAATTAGGATATCCATTAAAGGTGATATTTAGGTAAATTTTTGCATGATCACATGTGTCATTTAAAATAATCATAGATGGTTTTACAATTTAAGTTCATGAATATATGTAAAAATGATTGAAGTACATTTGAATATATTTAAAAAATGATTGAAGTACATTTAAATATATCTAAAAAATGATTGAAGTACAATATATATCGATGTATATATCTAAAAATAATAACACTATAAATTGTTACATATATATTTACTTTTATTGTTCATGATATAAATTTTGGACATATTTTACATTTTGGAATATTAGTTGAACTAAATTTACTTTTATCAAGAATGATTTTTAAATTTTGTATAGTTGTTACATTTGCTTTGTGAACACATGTTGTGATATAATGTTTTGTTTTTTAAAAAATCAAGTTATTTTGTTATTTGTTAAATATAAAATGAATTTTTATGGAAATTTCAAAGTACATTTAACACATGTACATTGGTATATGTTATTCATTTTAACATGTGTGAATATTATATAATTCTAGGATGTGTATTAAAGGTGATATTTAGGTACATTTTGCATGATCATACATGTCATTTAAAAACATCATAGATGGTTTTACATATTTAAGTTCATGAATATATGTAAAAGTGATTGATATACATGTTTGAATATATGTAAAAATGATTGAAGTACAATACATATCGATTTATATATCTAAAAACAATGATAAAATTCTAGGTGTTAATAGATGTGTCAAAAAAATCATAAAATTTTTAAAATGGCATTAAAACATATATTGAATTCACAACATTATTCATTAATGTACATAGAAAAGCTACTTTTAGTTGATAGTAAACTAGAAATTAAAAAAATTGGTGCCACACATTTTGCATTCAATAATGGATATTATAATTTGCTTAATAGATAAATCTAAAACAAAATTCGTGCAACTTGAAAATTTGCATTACATCAAATATGCTAGATACACATATATGTACATTATACAATAATAACATTACGAAAAATTGTACGATGGAATGTATGAAATCATTTAAAGGTCGGATAATATATATATGTATGTGTACACGTGTATAAATTACTCGTGTGACGTATGAAAAAAATCAATGTACATGTGAAAACACTTATACATATAACATAAAATATACATATTTTAATAATTCTAAAACTTAAGAATGCACAAAAAAAAGGCTAGTTGAATTTCTAGTTGAGTTTTGTAAGTTCTAAAAGATGAATCCAAGGAGAAGAAATTGTTGGGTAGTTCAATAAAAAAATCTAATGGAATGAAATCTTCAATGATCTTATTCATGATTAGGTTTTGACATTTTTCCATTTCTTAATTTTCAATTTTTTTCTTTGATTGAACTTATATCAACTTTTATGCGTGTTTCACACACCAAGTGACCATATTAGCAACTTATGACATCGGGTTCATAGTCTTGAAAGTAAACAAAATCCCCGAATTTGATGAGTTTGTCGGAAAAAATAACCTTTCGTATAATAGACCCCCTTTTTCATATATAAACCCGTTATCATGATAATTTTTCCAATAATGTCATCTTTCATTCGAGTTACAACGGATCAAATAATACTACATTTTCATCATTGGTAGTAGGTGCAACTATAAGAAAAACATATCCCAGCACAATAAAACAAACTTACATTTAAATATAGATCATATTTAACATGAAAAATTAACTTTAAAATTAACATGTGTACTTGACTTAATTATCTATTTTCTAGATCTCTATCATTTGAAAGCGATTGAAATGTTGTCGTTTCTAACAAGATCGGCAAACTGATCAACTTCAAATGATACTATAGTCTCCTTTGATTTCATTTCTTGAAATTTTGCAACGAAAATTTTCCCATTTGAATTTAGTTATGTATGTTGCCAATATTTTACATACATTTTGTTTTCTCACAAACATCATTGGATTCTATGTTGTCTATGCAAACATGAAAAAAAATAAGAATATTTACTTTTATCAAATGCAAACACATTTTGGTATAACTTTGTTTTTAATTGAATGCTATATTCGAGTCCCTTTTATTCTTTCAATGTCATCTCCAATCGATCTATCTATACCTTGGACCCGAATATGCCAAAAAACCTTTATGGAAAATTCAACAAGAATATAAATATGTTATTCAAAAAATACCATCAATTTAGGTAATCACTGTGATAAATAATGTTTAAAATTATAAATATAATAAAATTAGACTAGTGGGTGAAAAATGTGAAGTTGGGTTACATGTTTTTAGTCTTTTTTGAAAAAAAATTTAATTTAATTTAATGTTCTTCAACTTTCTACAAGCCAAAACAATTTTTCTGTTTAGAATTTCAATTTGCGATAAAAATAAAAGTTGTTAGAAATTTTATTAGCTTTCTATTACCTATTTTTTTGGAATTTTTTTTATACACATTTGATATGTCAACTTAGAGTTTCTTTGACTGTGTGTTTTTTAAAAATCAAAGGATTCATAAGAAGTCATGTTAATACGCAATGTTGTATTCTTTGAAAATTTGTGTTTTTGAGAAACTAAATGTGTTACAAACAATCTAGACAGAGTCTACTTCGGTTTCGTTATATTCGGAAATCCAACTCGAGTGCATATCATAATTAATATAATTTTTTGAAGCTGGTCTAATATGAAAAAATCGTGCATATTTTTGAATATATTTCAGTGATGCACGAAATTTCTTAACATATAAGATATAAAACTAAAAATCTAAAAACTACCCATTACAGACGATAGATCAATGTAATACTTTTTTACAAAGTGTATTTTTGGAAGATACAAAATTATGATTTCATCGAATCATAATAGATCTTCTACAAATTTTTTTGCACCCGTTTTATTACAAAAATTAATTAAAATTAGTAAATATTTGTGAAATTCCATAAAATTTATATTTCTTGAAAGTAGATTGAATTTAAAAATTCTTGTCTTGGTTTTGAGAGTTAATTCATAATGTTTCATGGAGTTTAATCAGCTCAAAGTTGAAGATATGTATTCGGAGCTTGGTTCGTGTAATTAGAGACGTGTTACTTCGTTCGAACTCTTAAAAAAAGTTTGGCTGAATTATTTTTTTACAATCGATAGCCCGTCAAGTCTAATGACATAAAAGTTTATATTTGAAAATTTTATAAAATTTCGGTTTAACTTTTACCCTGACTTTCCAGTGGCTGAAAATACAATGAAACCCCCTTCAAAAAAAACATTTCACAGAATATAAATTGACGTAAAAGAATTCATTATGTTTGCATAATTTCACACATTTAGTCCGATTTTGCAAAAGTCTTGATCCGATTTTGCAAAGAATTGTTTTGGGTTTAGGAATTTTTCTTGGAGGTACATTCAAAGGACATTTTTCAAAGGAATGTTTTGGGTTTACGAATTTTCTTGGAGGTACATTCAAAGGACATTTTTTGCAAAGGAGTGTTTTTGAGTTTAAGGAATTTTTCTTGGAGGTACATTGAAAGGACATTTCTTGGAGTTATGTGATACATTTTTTGTATGTTTATTGGGCTTCATTTGTTTTGAAGGTATTTTTTTTAGAGGATTTGGGCTTAATTTTCATTGTTTTTTAGAGGTTTTGGGCTTAATTTTGAAAAAGACTCTTTTTAGGCTTAATATTCAAAGGACATTTTTTGGAGGTATTTTTTTAGAGGCTTTTTTGAAGTTATTTTTTAAAGTGGCATTCTTTTAAGAAGTTGGAATTAATTTTCAATGGACATTTTTTTGGAGGTATTTTTTTTGAAGTGACATTTTTTTAGAGTACGTGGTTTTTGGGTTGAAGTAAATATTTTATAATGATTTTTTTTAAATGATTTTTTTTTCTAACTTTTTTAAATGATGCAGACTTGGGAAGGAAATATTTAGAGCTTTGTTTCATTTTTTATAAGACATTTTTTTTCTTGTATTTTTAAAAGTAAGTGTTTTGGATTGAAGTATGTATTTTTCGCAAAATTTTTAAAAATGAGTTTTTTTTTAAATTAAATTTTTTTTTGGTGTTTTTTTTTAATTTAGTTTTTGTCTAAATTTCTAAAGGAAATTTTTTGAACTTCATACTCTATTATCATGGGAAATCGAAGGAATTGCGCAAGAAAATATGATAGAAAAAGAGACCCCTGAGGAACGTAGAGAAGAGAGCAGAGAGAATCTATAAAAGAAAGAGAGAAGCACTCTCAAATATTGAAAGGGAAAAATCAACCTCAACTAGAAGTTGAAAGCGGGTATGTAAATGTAAATATTTTGAATTTGATATTTGAAATTTTTCCTAGTGTAAAATGTGAAGATTAATTTTTTATTTGATGAACTAATTTGAAAAATATTTTGCAATGTAAATAGAGAGAGTATTCCTCAAAACATTGATGATGAGATACAAAATTTTGAAAGAGAAAGCGAAAGAGATATTGAACCAATGATTGAAGATGGTGAAAATGTTGAAAGAAATTCAAGTGAAGAAATTGAATCACAAGGCACACACACACACACACACACATGTATATGTTGAATGCATGCATGTGTTATTGAAATTATACATATTTATTAATTTAGTTATTTATTGAATATGTAGACTTATTATGTACTATTCATTCAAATATGTATAGATGAAATCAATGTCAATGAGGAGATGTTAGACAATTTTTACACTCACACATATGGAGATAATAGAGTCGAGCCATGTTATACGATATCGTGTTCAACACATTTTTTATACGTACTTCATAAAGGAAAATGTGACAGATTGAAGCTCAAATGTTGAAAAATTCTCCTATAATTAAGGAAATTAAAAGAAGCTATGAATTTATTCACTACAAGAGAAAAAATCACATTGGTGAGGGGCAAAAATGGTCACCATAAGCTCATTGGTGAGGGTCAAAAGAACCTTCGTCTACCAAAAACCGAACGTCATCGAAAAGGTGGCGTCGCTGAAAGTATAGGTGTTGTGGTGACATTCAGGTCCGTCACCAATAATAATTTATAGTGACTGGATAGTGACACGTCACCATTTCATATGAGCAATGGTGACGGACAATAGCCTCCGTCACCAAAAAATTGAACGTCACCAAAGGTGGCGTCGTTTGTAAAGTATAGGTGTTGTGGTGACATTCACGGTCCATCACCAATAATGATTTATAGTGACGTGATAGCGTACCGTCACCATTGCATATGAGCTAATGGTGACGGACAATAGCCTCCGTCATCAAAAAACCGAACATCACCAAAGGGTGGGCGTCACCGAAAGTATGTGTTGTGGTGACATTCAAGGTCCGTCACGAATATTAATTACAATGAGCGGATAGTGACCGCTCACCATTTCATATGAACAACAATGATTTTTTGTGATGGACCTTTCATGGCCGTCACTATTGGTGCATATATATGGTGACGTTCATTGACCGTCTACCATAAACGCATTGGTGACATCAAGGTCCAGTCACGAATAATGACTATAATGACAAACGAGTGACCCTCACCATTTCATATAAACAATAATGATTTAGCGTGACGGACCTTTTAATGGTCGCCACTATTGATGCATATATATGGTGGCGTGCCGTTGACTTGTCACCATTTCATATTTTGGTGAGGGTCAAAAAAGTCTCACCATAAACTCATTGGTGATGGTCAAAAGAGCATCCGTCACCAAAAACCGATCTTCGTCATTCCATATCTATGAATATCGGGGCAGATGGAATCGAACCACCAACCTCCTACTTGTAAATCAGGTGCTCTTCCATTGAGCTAGCACCCTTTAAAGAATTAGACTTTAAACTAGCAATTGCCCCTAAAGTTGCAAAGATACACCAAAGGAATAAGAACTGAGAAAACCAAAAGAACTCAGTGTCCTTGCTCCTATTTTTTATTCTACGACACTCTACAAAGTACGATCTTGATCTATGACGTATTTGTGCCGAGTGGTTCTAATTTAATAGTAAATGTTATATTAGATAAAACAAATGAATAACCGAGAGGCCTTACGAGCTAATTTTTTAATCCTTACACCAAAATCTCTTAATATTCAAGTCTATGGAACAACTCGTTCAAAGTTCAAACTAAAAGTAGATTTTAAATGGGAAGCCTAAAACCAGCTAAGTAGTTTACAAGTTAACATTTTGGATATAAATTTCTGTTCAATTTATATGACAAGTTATGCCATAACCTTGAAAAATAGTTTCTTAGCTAAAATACTTTCTTAAGTTAACAATGACAAAGAAACTTAGTCATGGCAAGCAAAATTCTCTTTGTTTTTTTCGAATGAGGGTGTATGTAACTTGATAAAGGTTGTATGGGGAGAGTATCAAACCATAAACAGCTTCCTACTAAAACATGGAAATGACAAAGTCTTGTTAAGCAAGAAAGGTTTAGTTAAATATATGGAAAGCATCGAGCTAAATGATATAATTAAACTAAAAGTAATCGTAAAAAAATGAAATTGCCATCATATACATCGCACCAAACGATATGAATTTGCATCAATGTATTGAATTAATATGACTTCAAATTTTGAAATTTTCTCGTAAGATAACATTTATCATTAAAAAATCTGATCAAACATGAAGTAATCTCATCAATATTTCAGATTTATATTGCAATATCCATCTCGGATCAATAGATCCGTGAATCTTAAATATTCTTATAACTAGCAATTGCACCAAGAGGTGCAAAGGAAGGTTGGAACATGGATAAGAAAAGTGGGGAGATTGTATAAAGAAATAATCAAGCGAAATATACTAAAAATGAAATACAACCCATGTGAGGCTAATTTAAATTGAATTGTTGTGAATTTTCAAGTGAAAGAAAGTTTTATAGCTGTGTCTGCAAAAAGCGTAGGACTCACAAAAATTGTTATAGAGAAAAACTTGGAAGGGAAGTTGAGGTTTGATGTTTGATGATGTTTATGAAGCACATATTCTACTTGGTGAAAGTGGCCACTCTGCAAGGATTATTGGGGTTCGAGCTTACGCTAGAGCGAGGATAATACTTTTGAGCTTGAAATGACTTTTTGCACAATATAGCTTTCGGTTGAAATGGGTGCAAATACATATAAATCAAGCAATTTGAGACCTTTAAATGTATGGTCGAAGCAACAACTCCGAATCTATGCAAATGCTTCTAAACTCTATTTGAAAAGAGGGAAATTAGTTTGATCCTTGAAGGAAACTTGTTTGGACCGGACATTGGTGAGTTGATAAGCGACTCAAACAATTGGGCGAGTAGATTATTATGTGGTATATTTTCAAAGGGCTCAAAGAGTCATTACCTTCTAAATGGTCTGTATATTTTGGGAGATGGGTTTGAAAATACAGGTAAGAATAATCAACCAACGTCCCTAATGAACGGTCGGGTGAATTTGAGAAAAAACACCAAAGATCTACCAATTTTGTTGAATGCCTTCCGAGCAATGTGGTTTATTGTTTCTTTGTCAATTCCTCCTCGACTATGGATTGTAGGCTCTGCAAAAAATAAGAATATTCTTATGATTGGTCTCTCAGTTCGAAGTGAATAATTTTAAAACAATATACTCGTAACCTAGCACAAAAATACAGATTCAACGAAGTAAATACGTAAAACAAGAATAGTGGAAATGATGATTTTGGATTTCAAAGCTGAAGGAGCATATAAGGGCGAGGATGAAGTTCTTTTGAAATTTCAGTAGGGCGGAGGGAGGAAAGGAAAGGATGGATCGCAGCAAGTTTTGGAGTCTCGGGATAGAAGAGAAGGGAAAAGAGGAAAACTTCAAGTTCAAAGCACAAAGAAATGACCCTCGGAAGGAGAGATTTTGATTCTCTTGTTCAATCTGTCAGAAGTAAGCAATGCCTTTTGGTCAAGTCGACATTCAATTGTCGGATTCTCTATGGGATGTAGGTGATGGCATTAGCCAAGAGAAGCAATGGACGGGGTTTCACATGAATATATCCTTTCTTCATGAATGCAATGATTATCGGAATTATGTTCAAATAAAAGAGATGTGTGCAAGAGGCTTTATAATGTTTGAAATGCAAAGAATATAATATTCAAAATAGTACATCATATGAGGATACCTTTAAATCAAGCAATTTGAGACCTTTAAATGGGTGCAAATACATATAAATCAAGTAATTTGAGACCTTTAAATGGATGAAAATACATATAAATCAAGCAATTTGAGACCTTTAAATGTATGGTCGAAGCAAATAACTCCGTAATCTGTTCAAATGCTTCTAAACTCTATTTGAAAAGAGGAAATTAATTTGATACTTGAAAAAAACTTGTTTGGACCAGGACATTGGTGAGTTGATAAGCACTCAAACAATTGGGCAGAAAGATTATTATGTGGTGTATTTTTAAAGGGCTCAAGGAGTCATTACCTTCTAGATGGCTATATATTTTAGGAGATGCGTTTGAACATACGAGGGTAAGAAGAATCGACCCAACGTACGAACAATCAGTGTGAATTTGAGAAAAAACACCAAAGATACGCCAATTTTGTTGAATGCCTCTCGAGCAATGTGGTTTATTGTTTAGCGACAATTCCTCCTCGAGCCATGGATTGCGAGCCCGCACAAAATAAGAATATTCTTATGATTGGTCTATGTTCTGAAGTGAATAATTTAAAACAATATGTTCGAAGTGAATAATTTAGGTGCTACCTCCTCCCGACGGATACCGTAATATGCTAGGTAGTAAATTGCCGATTATCGAGTTCAAGGAAATTTGAACATAGTTTTCTCCAATTGATGATCTATGTAGAATTTGTAGCCATGTTATTTCCCATTAAATAATTCCATCCAGAAATTAGGACGAGAGAACCTCCCTAGAAAGCATCATTCTCATAGATAAAAGGGCATCCATTCAAGACACCCTAATTGAAAGGACCACGTCAATTGAAGACATTATTATTAAGGAGAATGAGATGGTGAATGTACAAGACATAATTATTGTAACCGATAAAACAACCATACAATGTTTCATAAGTGCAAAAATTAATATTTGTCAAAGCCATCATAATTTTAACAAGAGAACATCTATACGAGGAAGTCTCATTTACTGAGCTACACCAATGCCAAGAAGAGCATCAATACAGGGAGGAGCACTTATATTGAAGAACATCACCTAAGACATTAATCTGTGACATCATTCTCGAAGCTACATAACTAAAGTACATTTCATGTCGATGACGAGCATCTCCGACATTATCCATTGTCACATAGAAGTTAGAACATCCATTTTTCTACCAATATAATTTAATTTCACAAGTTGCCCATTCCATGAAACTAGCCTCATCTAAATCAACTTCTTCTATGGTTGTACATCTAGACTGGTGACTTTAGAATATGCATGAGTTTTTCTCCTAATGGAATTTGCGAATTTGTGATAGCAATCAAGAAGGATACCTCAGTGAAGTTTCTCATCAATGTGACCAGTCACCAAACTAGGGTATTAACTATTAAATAATTTATTTGAGGTACCAAAACTCTCCCAAAGGTTGTAGATCCAATCAATAAAACTAAAAGAAAACCACAATCAGACCCGAAGATGAGGCGGTTGAGTGGGATTAAATGGTATAATGCAAAAAGTATGAGACACTCGTGGAGAACCTTAGGAACTCATGGCTGAACTATGGATATTCCTATCATTTGTGACATCATCTAACACTATCTCTGCTATTAAACAAATAACCTAGCAGAAATATTAACGAAAATTGACAAACAATAGTTGGGATGTGGAAAATCGTAATTGCAAATGGTTGAATGGATGGCATTCATTAAAGCACGTAGACAATGGAAACCTAAAAAGGAAATTTCTAGAAAAAAATGCAAATCCCTTGCATCAGCAAAAAACATAAATTTAGGCGAAAGAAAGTACAAGAATACTTCAAAGTCAAGACTTCATACTGTACGTATATGAATCCATAGCAAAAACACCAGATCGGGTGTTTGGCAAGATACCTATTTCCTAATCTCTTATTCCTTTGTAACGAGACATGTCTTGACATAGGTAGGGTTGTTGAGGGGTGGAATTGAAAGTGAATATTGAAAAACCAACTAATAGGACAAATTTGCATGACTTAAATTTAAATTTGGTAGATAGAAATGGCCAATGTATTGAATCAAGAAAAGGGGGCTTTGACGATTGTGAAAATTAGACAATGACCATACTAACAACCATCCCATTCTTAGATGCTTCACCTACAACCATCTAAGAAAGTGATATACGAGTAGTTTCTCATAACAAATTCTAGGTCTAGCAAGCACCCTAAAGAGGACAAACTACGGGACCTTTAACCTTTTGATTTATACAACAGTCCTACTAGATTCCCCATACGAAATCACCAATGCAAGAACTCATGAATTTTCACTCTAGAAACTCCTTGTTACAAGTCCCATAGGTCTGGACGTGACTACCTCGACAAAGAATAAAGTTCAAATCGGTCCATTTCCCATCTAATCTCAAATGTGCTAATCCTTCAATTTTTTATTTTTATTTATTCTTTTTAATGCGTGATTTATTGTGATATTTCGGATAGGAACTAATCCTATCCTCTTTATTTTCCATAGATCTCAAGTTTCAACATCCAAGACAAATTTCTTCTTTGGAGCAATGTGAACAAAATAATACATGGCTCATGTTCTCACCTAGTTTCATGTTTTTCTTGCTTGAAGCCACCTATCCTCGGAAACTTAAAGATATTATTGGGAACGAAAAGGGATTTTAACTTTTAATCATTGAAAATAATGACGATGTTACTGATTTCTAGAATATAACTAGAATATATTATGGTCTACAACCCCTACACAATCAAATTCCCAAGAACAATCTCCAAGTGATAGTTATGAAGCATCAACCATGCAATTTGTTTGGTCTCTAGAAACACACGCAACCTTCAAATAAATTGCATACTCTGCATTTCTCATTATAAATCACAATGCCAATTCTTGAAGTCTATGGTATGTTCAAGCAACCAAACACAAACAAAAGAGGAAGCTTTACATGGAATGAAAGGTCTTTGCAACTATGGCATTACCTCAACAACAAAGCGATCCTAGATCTTGTCACCGTGAGCTTCCATGACTCCCTTTAAAATCATAAACCCCCAAGCCTCAAATGATGTCATCCATTTCAAGGAAGAGCCCCCAGCTTCTCACATAACATCTACAAAATTGGTAAAAACCAACGAGAAGATAGCATGACGACTTTAAACCATGTCTCAAAATAAAAAAAATGAATTATTGAGTGCATATAAAAAAACCTTGTTAATCTAACAATTTAACTCGACCTTTATAAGCGATTCTTGGGGTCGATTCATGTTCTCCACTATGATAGGGCACCCCATAGTTTGACGACCAATTCCACCGACCGACTTGCACCACTTTCCAGGTTACCTTTTTAAAGAAAGTCACCATCCTTATCAAGCACCTACATAGTTTCCAAGGAAAATAAACAATTATACTTGAATGGCAAGTTTACAGGTCATATTTGTTTTTTAAGCTGTTGGAAGAGGCAATTTATCAATTGGAAGAAAAACAATCACTACATGGATGGACAATACATAAAGAATCACAAGAAGATCTAAATTACAATTATAAATCCCTCAAGTAGATTATAATGTCAATGTAATATTTTAAAGCACCAAGTAAACACCAAGAATGGAGATGGAATACCAAATTAGTATTATCTCAAGGACTAGGAGGAAAATGCAGAATTATTAGCTTATACATAGTCTTAAAGCTAGAACCTTTAGGGAAATAAAACAAGAAATATTAAGATTAAAGGTAGATATTATCCTACAACACTGCTGGCAAAGAAAAGCGAGATGTGAGAATGGCACTTACGTTTTTGTAAATGTTCATCCTAGTTTTTGCGACTCGCATGGAGGAAAATGCGGAATGATTAGTTTAAGCGTGCTAAAGCTAAACGAATCCTCCAATTGATCATTCCGATATATGCTTTCGAGATTCTTTATGCTCCTTTTTCTCCATAGTTTGTTTTGCAACCCACAACCTGAATAGTTCATTTTGAAACCAACAGTCGTAAGAAGGCTAAAAAATGCCATGTGCCCAAGAAATTTGTATTTTTCAGGGTTCTTTTAAATGAGTAATTTCTAGGGCTATGATCTAATAATAATATAGAAAATTCTCATTTCAATCTTAAAAAATATAAAAATTGCGAGAAACTTCTGCACATATCAAATTTTTATGTGTTCAATTTTTTGTATGGACAATATTAATGGTGCAATCCGAAAAACAACGATCTTTGTCATTAGCGAGGACCTAAAAAATATATCTACTAAATGGGCCTAAAACATTTTTATAGATAAGAAACAAAGGAATCTCTCTTCATAACCAAATATCAATTTTTGGAGTTCTTGAAACAAAATAGAAAAAAATCAATATGTTTTATTTCTTAAGGTTCAACCATATTCCTTCACAATATGAACGGACATAATCCACGTTCACGTCAACGTTGACATCGACATCGACTATATCTTCTTCAATTACACATTTTGTGTCTTGAAAGTCCACAACATGTGACAAATCTGCATACTGGGTTCATATGATGCATTATTTCTCAATCCTTTTGGAGGACATGTTAACACTACATACCAGTCGGTCTCAAGTGGATCTTGTACATAGAATACTTGTTTAGCTTCTGATGCTAGAATAAATGGATCATCTTGCCAATGATTTTTGGCTTAAAAAATTTCTTCATATTCACCATTGTAAAACCCAAATCATCATTTTTGATCCCTCTCTTATTGTATACATCAATCCAATTACATTTGAACAATGTGTACTCCATACAAAAATAGTCCAATGTAATTATTTCTTCTACCACTCCATAAAATGTTGTGGTTTGAAGTATAGGGTTTGCATCTTTGGAACTTGACCTCATCATTGTTTGAGCTTCCATACACACACCACTATTTTGGGTGGTTCTCTCATTCTCCATGCTTTTTGTATGGAATCTATAACCATTGGTTAGGTATCCCTTGTACTTATCCACGAATTTCCCCTGGGACCACGCGCTAGCCATTTAAGTGTATCGGACACATTTCCATCTCCCTCCACCTGTATAGTTTTAGATTTTTAAATGTAGTTGGAATTCATACATTCAACCCTCTAAAATAAATATTTAATTTCCTGCATGATAATATTCCAATGTAATGATTTTTTAAGTACACTTATAATATAAATAATGTACTTACCCGTTGTTTTAACCAAATTAGTAAATTTATGGTCGTGGAGTTTTCGCAATAGAGCTTCATCTTTTTTCGTTTGGGTAATTGAGTTGGCAATCTCCATTTTGTGCATCCTAATTCAACAATTATGGACAATAGATATGGTGGTTAATGTGTTTTGATTAAATATGAATAAAAAAAATTAAAGGTCAAATATCTTAAACCTTAAACAACCTTAAACAAACAAACAAAAAAAATTACAAGCCAAATATGTAACTTACTCTATCCATGGATCAACTTTGTTTGTGTGAAATACAACCCACCTATGGGCTTGTTCCCAACTAATGCCATCCAATTCGAAGGAATTGGAGCAGATAATGGCTTTCCATCAAGGATAACTTCTTCAACTTCCTCATCCCGCACTTCATTTCGACCATGTGTGGATCCAATAGCTTCCATACCTTTCAAGTATCCTCCACAAAACTTTATTGATTCCTCCATAGTATAGCTTTCGAGCAATGCATCCTTCAGAGCCTATTTTTGTTCTTAACATAACTCTTATATACTTTCATGTTCCTACAAAATTAACAAACAAAAAAAATTAAGTAATGTCAAAATCTTTAAAAAAAAATATTTGTTGTCTTGATAAAAAAGTAAAGTTTCACGTACCTCTCAAAGGGGTACATCCATCTATATCAAGCTGGCCCACAATATCGAAGCTCACATACCAAATGTACATTCAAATGCAACATTATATCAAAGAATGAAGGAGTGAAGTACTTTTCAAGAAAGCACAATGTCTCCACATATATCATTTTCCAGCCTTATCAAGACTCTCTCATCGAAACGATTTTGCACAGATTTTGCCTATAAAAAGTAACAAAGCTTGCAAAGCGTCTTTCGGACAACAATTGGTAACACATGACGCAAAAGCCACCGGGAGGATTTGTTGCATTAGAACATGGAAATCATGTGCTTTCATACCATGGAACTTAAGCTCTTCCATAGATATATGATTTTTTGGATTAGAGTTTGAATCGTCCGGCACCTTTAACATGAAAAATAACATGACATAGGGTCTGTTTCTCTTTCTTTGAAAGAGTATGTAGTGCAGTGGAAGGAATATTTTCTGTCCTTTAACTTCAGCCATAGTGATTTCCCCAAGCTCATTTTTTAGCAGTCATCACTGTGATTTTTTCCCCATCTTTGGACTTCCTTTTATATCCGGATGGGTTCCAAAAATTCTTTCACACGCATTCTTCTCCACATGCATTACATCTAAATTTTGGCGTATTAGGAGTTTCTGCATTCCAACACATCAAGAATATCGAACAATATTTAATATGGAAAAAAAAGATAACAGGTCAATTCAACCCAAGACATCTAATCACAATGAGGTCAACTAAGCAAGTTGTGTCCAATAATTAGGCATGGTTGATCATGGGTCTACATACCTCCCAATATGGTAGATTGAATAGAATTGATTGTTTCTTCCACACCACAACATCATTTTTTTTCAACTTTTTTTATCGTTTCTTTTTCTTTTATTTGATTCAATCTCTCCCCCATATTGCTTCCTTTCCTTTTTTTTCCTTAAAAATATCTCGACACTTTCACAATTGGAGGGGCATAACGATGCTCCTCCTTCCCATTAAATGGTGCCTTTTGTGAAAGCGAAACTTATGACGTTGAGGAAGAAATCTCCTATGTCCCATGTACACATTTCTGCTACAACCGAGGTACTCGATTCTCGTGTTCCTCCCACATATGGAACATGCATTATAGCCTTTTTTTTGTGCAACCAACCATATTCCCATAAGCGGGGAAAATCTTGGATCACCCACACAGAATTGCCTTCATGTTAAATGATGTCTTACTATAAGCATCATATGTCCATACCCCTTTGGTCCCATAATTCCTTTAGTTCATCTACCAAGGGTTCCAAATACAAATCAATGTCATTTCCCTAGTTGCTTGGGACCAGTGTTAACAATGTTAGCATACAAAAATTCCTTTTTGTGCACAACCATGGTGGAAGGTTGTATGTAACTAACACTACGAAAGCACACTCATATATGCTTTCGCTTCAAGTCTCCAAAAGGATTAAATCCATCTACTTCCATTGCAAGTCGTACATATGCAAAGGTTCAGCTAGAAAAACTAGGCCATTTGTCATCAATAGTTTCCATGTCTGGGCTATCAACAGGGATGGCGCATTTGATCATCATTGCTTGCATTCTCATGATGCCACCTCATTTTTTGTGCACATATACAGAGATATAATGAAGAAAAAAAATCATTTATATAAAGTATTATCATATAATAACACTATGAAAAATGGTAAAGATAATACAAGAAGGGGGAAAACTTGAATAAAATTATAGTGTTCAAGATCATACCTATACATTCTTTTTTAGCCTTGGTGCTATGGGAAAAATATCTTAACACCTTGGGTTTGCAACACCTTTCTCGCACCTTTTGAGATTGAGCATCCACCTTCCATTGAGATTTTCCACATGTTAGGCATTGATCGTTACTTTCATATCTTCCTCGATATAAAATGCAATCTATTTGGACATGCGTGTATCATATCATAGTTTAACCCCAATGATTTTATCGGCTTTTTTGACGAGCATATGCGTAATCTAGAAATGTGTTATCTTTAGGAAGCACCTTTTTTTTGCAATTTTAACATTTGGTCAAAACTTGTATCGATCATCCACTCTTCACTTTCAGATTGTAGAATTCTCTACAGTGGTCGATGCTTTGTGAAAGTCAACACAACCTTTGTGTACAATGGCCTCTTGGCATCTTCGATAAGCTTCTTATATTCATTAACTTCATTTAGTACATTGTTGATGCCAACCCCTCATTGTCACAACTCTCATTGATGTTTTGATTAAGACATCGATTGGCATCATTCACTATTTCAAGCATTTGATCACCGACAATGGTTGCATCATCATCATCATCATCAATTAGAGGTTCACTATCGTTCCTAAAAAAATGTTTCATGCTCATCACCTTGATTATCATAATCACGTTCCACAACATGTTCATAACCCTATTAATAAGAAAAATCAAAATCTATGTTAATAATTTTTTATGGTTTTTATGAAAATTAGAATAAATAGCATTTGGTCAACCTAGTCAAATAGGGACACTTGACTAATATGTAAATGGCTTACCAGCTTGAGATGAAATATACTCAGAACTTCAAAGTGTGGCTCATTTTCAGAATGTTGCATGTCCTTGCCAATAATAGATGGAATCTAAAGGAGACAAAGAAAAAAAATTGATGTTTGCACATATAGAAAAATAAGTGATATCTTTATTGTAAAACATATAAGAGTAAAACTAGATCAATTCAAAAAAATTTGATGCGAGGGAGCATCGGGAATTAGCCGAAAGCAATGTGGAGGATTGTCCACATGTTGTGGCTAACCGCGTGTGAAACTCATTGGCTTGTTTGGTCAAATTCGGTTTTCACTCGAGAAGGATAGACTTCATAAATAGTTTGATAATGAAATAAATGTAATTGTTTTATTTAAGATATTAGTGAGAAGATTTGTTAAAAACAAGTGTAACCAAGAGTGAGAAAATAGGAGATTTTTGTTAAGATCTTTAGGGAAATTAGGAGATTTTGTTAGATATTATTAAGTAATGTGAAAATCGCTACGAGCGAGAGTTAGTGTGTGTGAGGATTTGAGTTTGGAGTGAGATTTCATATTTGATGAGTGTGACGGTAGTGTATTGAATATTTGATTACGGAATAATTAAGGAAAAGCGAGGTTCTGTTTTGTTGTTTCGTATATTATGAGCGCAATTTTATTCTCGCCCAAATCGAATGAGAAATGATGGAACTTGAATATTGATGTCCGCGTAAATGATTTTTAAGCGGTTTTGATCTCGTGTTTGTATTGAAAATCGTATGAATTCACGTAATTGGTTCTAAATCGAGGGCGATGTCAAATTTGGTAAGTTAGAAAAAGCCTTTATACAAAGAAATAGTCTAAAAAGACTTCGTGGACACTTTTAAAGTGGAGTTGAATTACATTGCAATTTAATGTTGGATTGAATCGGGTCCGAAAAGTGGTCTCGCGTTGTGTAAATCGAACAATATTAAATCTGTCGATTTCCGATTCCGATTTGAATCGCATCGGAATTCTGAAAGAGTGAGTAGGGGAGTGTGGTGCGCATCACGATTTTCGATTTACGATCGGATCGGATCGGAACATTTGGTAATCAATAAACATATGTAAATGCGGCTGAGTATTAATCGCCAGATCGATCGTCGTGAGGAACTAGTAAGCTGATATATATATGTTGTAATATTGTATCGGGTTGTGATTTCGATTATTATTATCGCATCGAACAATGCATTTCATCGTGAAAAGCGTTAAAGCGCTCATATAAAGGGGGTTCGATATTTATAAGATTGTTAATGGGTTTCTTTTAATTTTATTAAAGGAATTGGGTTCGATAGAAAATTAAAAGAGATATTTTTGGGTTTAATTATTCCTTTGTGGGTTTTATGAAAAAAGTGAAAAGTCCGGTAGCTACACTGCGTGCGTCAATTTTTGGTATCGTAGGGAAAAAGAGAGTGTTTGCAGCAAAAGATGCCGCCAAGGAGAGAGAGTTGGTCGAGGAATTGGTCGAGGGAGACCCGAAGCAAATGCAATCATGATAGAAGAAGTGCAAGACTCACGTGGAACGAATGGAAACAATGGAAAGCAAATTTTTCAGCAGAAGAGCACCCGATGAGGGCGCCGAAAGTTCTTCGAAGAATCTGAGGAAGATGTGAAGCAGGTAAAGAAGAGAATGAAAATGTTAAATTCATGAAGATGTCTGGCGAAGGTTGGAAGCAAACCCAAAGTGGAGATTCCTATGTATGAAGGGAGTACGAATGCTTGAGGGAGCTCATGGATTGGATCGGATCCATAGATCAAGTACTTCGATTATGAAGAGATTGAAGAAAATAAAAGGGGTAAAAATTTGCACTCACTAGATTGAAAAGGTCACACGACCATTTGTGGGACGAGTTACAAACATCAAGAAAGAGAAAGGGGAAATCTAAGATCAAGCAATGGGATAAAATGGTAAGCAAGCCGAAAAGCCAAGTTTTTGCCTAAAGACTATCATTTGAATCTTTTTAAGTAGATGCAAAATTTGAAGCAGAAAGGAATGTACAATTAAAAGAATATACTTTCGAAGAATTTTACGAGGTTAAGCATCGAGCATGGGCATGTAGAAGATGATTTGGAGAAAGTAGCGGATATGTTAATGGGCTAAGATATGAAATCCAAGATTAAATTAGCACTCGTTAAGTTTGAAAAATCATGGAAAGATGCCTATCAAGAAAGTTTGAAAGAAGAGGAGAAAAATACTACGAAAAACAGAGTCAAAGAAACAAAGGAAAGAGCTCAAGACAGAGGAAGAGGATCGACGGATCCGGAGGAACACAACATCGGCTTGAAGCCAGAAGTTCAAGCGAGCGGATCACCATAGATGGGTGAATCTAGTAGAGGGAGATTGCGCCTAGAGGAAGAGGGCGAGGAAGAGATGTTAGGTGTTATACTGTGGAGAATGGGGACATATGTCGCGGGACCTGTCCTCATAACAAATCGGCTAAAGCCGCAGGGATGAAAATGTGGGCGAGGTAGAGCCGAACCACCTCGACTTGTAGAAAAGGAAGAACCCATCGGAGGAAGGTGAATCATTGTTTGCTTAGAAGAACTTTGCCGAGATCGGAAAAGGAGATTGGAGAACCTACGCAAAGAAAGAATTTGTGCAGGACTACATGCAAATCAAATGGTAAGTGCAGTAAGGTTATAATTGATAGCGGGAGTACGCGACAATCTTGTGTCTATAGAGATGGTGGAAAAGCTTGGGTTAACAAGGAAAGCGCATCCTGCAACTTACAAAGTATCTTGGCTTCGTAGAAAGGTCATCAAGTCATCGTGATGTAACAGGTATAATGTGGAAATGCAGATTGGCACATACTGAGATGTGATTTTATGTGACATAATGCCCATGGATGTATGTCACGTGTTATTGGGGAGACCATGGCAATTTGACTGAAAAGGAAATTCATGATGGAAGAAGAAATACATACACCATAGAAAAGGATGGAGTTAAACATACGTTCTTGCGAGTAAAGAATGATGCTTGATAAAGAGTCGCCTAAAAATAATATTATGTCGATAAGTGGCAAAGAATTGCTACAAGAGGTGGATAAAAGCAAAGAGATGCATTTCGCTATCATGGGAAGGCCAAAGGTAATTTTAACCTCCACAAATTTAAATGATTTGCCCGAAGAAATTCAATCAGGTTAAATAGTTACATGGATATCATTGTGGATGAATTTCCGAATGAATTACCACTGATTAGAAGTATAAGTCACCATATCGACTTAATACCGTGAGCAAGTCTACCTAATAAAGCTGCATATAGATTAAATCCTCGGGAAAACGCAGAAGTTGCAAAGATGTGTCTCAAGAGCTGATGGACAAGGGGACCCGATTCGAGAAAGTTTGAGCCCGTGTGTTGTTCCAACAAAGGTGTTAGTCCGAAGAAGGAGGAGAGTGGCGCATCTGCATCGATTCCGGAGCTATCAACAAGATAACGATGAGGTACATATTTCCTTTGCCCGGGGATGGATGATTTAATGGACTGTTTAAGTGGATCCAGTGTATTTTACAAAGATAGATTTAAAAAGCGGATATCATCAAATCAGGGAATTTGGAAGGCGATGAATGGAAGACAAGCATTCAAAAACAAATAATGGACTCTATGAGTGGTTAGTGATGCCTTTTGGGCTCACTAATGCGCCCAACACATTCATGAGATTAATGAACGAGGTCTTGAAGGAGTATACGGGTAAATTTTTTTGTTGTTTACCGGATGACATTCAGTTTTCGATAAAAGTAAAGAAGAGCATTTGGAACATTTGAAGTTAGTCTTGAAAACTCGTAGCAGGAAAAAACTACTAATTAATTTAAAGAAATGTAGTTTCATGAAAGAGGAGTGCATATACTTGGGATTTGTGATTTTCGAGAGAAGGATTAAAAAAATGGATCCGGGAGAAGGTACAAGCAATCAGAAATTGGCCTACTCCCGTGGAGTGTATTCGAGGTAAGAAGTTTCCATGGACTTGCTAGTTTTCTACTGAAAATTTATAAAGGGATTTAGTCAAGTTTGTGCACCAATCCTTGAGACAATCATGAGGTCAATCGACCATTTCGATGGATGTACGAGTGATGAGGAATTTTTAATTTGTGAAAAAGAAGATAACAGAAAAGCCTATTCTAGCATTGCCAAATTTCGAGAAAGTCTTTCGGTGGAAACTGATGCAAGTGGAGCAAAGCGATTGGTGCAGGTGCTAAGTCAAGAGAAAAGGTCGATAGCATATTTCGATGAGAAGTTAAATGATGCAAAGAAAAAAATATTCTTCATATGACAAAGAATTTTACGCTATTGTGCAGGAGCATTGAAAAAGTGGAGGCATTACTTGTTGCCGAAGGAGTTCATCTTATATTCGGACAACCACGCTTTGCAGTTTATTAATAATCACCAAAACTAAATCGGAAGCATGCCAAGTGGGTGGAATTTTCTGCAAAGTTTCACTTTTGTAATAAAGCATAAAAGTGGTAAGTCTAATAAAGTGGCGGATGCATTAAGCGAGGGTAAGTTTTTTCTTTTTGCAAGAATTTAAAGTGGGTGTTAGTAGGGTTTTGATGAAATGATAGAAATGTACCGGGATGATGAGGATTTTAAAGACATCTACACAACAAAGTGCAATCCGGTGAGCCATAACTAAGTCAATGGATGGATTACTTTATTCAAGGAGGCCTGTTATTTAAAAGCAACAAATTATGTATTCCTAAATGTTCCATGAGAGAGAACATCATTAAAGAGAAGCACGGTGGAGGATTGTCGAGTCATTTTGGACAAGATAAAAAATTTCGCTTTCAGGGTGAATTTAGCTTTTTTATTATTGGCCTAAAATGCAAAGCTGATAGTTAAAAAATTTTTGTTGAGAAATGTAGGGTATGTCGGTATGCCAAAGGAAGGAGTCAAAATACTGGGTCTATATCAGCCCATTGCCCATACCGTGATCGACCATTTATGGGATGCGAGTGAGTATGGACTTTATTCGGGTTTACCAAAAACTTAGAGAGGAAATGATTCTATTTATGTTGTTGTGATGTGATTTTTCTAAAATGGCTCATTTTATTGCTTGTAAGAAGACTAATGATGCAACACACATAGCAAATTTATTCTTTTCAGAGATTGTAAGATTGCATGGTTTACCTGTAAGTATTGTATCAGATCGAGATACTAAATTTGTAGGAATTTTTGGAGGACACTTTGGAAGAAACTGGGAACTAAACTCGTTTTTAGCTCGAGCATACCATCCTCGAGACGGATGGACAAACAGGCACAGAAAAGCGAGAGCTTGGGGAATATATTAAGAAGTTTGGTACATCGAATCCCAAACAGTGGGATTTGGCATTAGCTCAAGCTGAATTTTTCTTACAATGACAAACCAAACCCGAAGCACTAGAATGATTCCATTTCGGATTGTTTTGGAATGCATCCGAGAGAGTAGTATGAGTTAAGACACTTGGGGAAACAAGAAGCCGAAGCGCAAGTCTCGAAGATTTTTGCTTTCGAACAAATACAGAAGCTACAGGAAGAAGTTAAAGATAAATTGCGGAAAGCAACAAGAGATACAAGCGAAAGAGCAGATCCGAAAAAGAAAAGAAAAAGAATTTCAAGTGGGAGATTTGGTCATGGCATATTTGAGGAAAGAGAGATTTCCTACAAAAACTTATAATAAAGTCGAAAATGAAGAAAATAGGACCTTGTAAAATTAAAAGAAAAATTTCAGCTCAATGCATATGAAATTGAGTTGCTGAAGGAATCGAATATCTCCCCATTTTTTAATATTGCGGACTTGTATCCATTCGAGAGCGAAAAATAGAGTTGCAAACTGAAGCTACGAGTGATGAAGTTCAAACTGTGGGACTAGGAGGAAGCAGTACAAAAAGCATCTAAGAAGGAAAGTGGAAGATATCTTGGATCAGAGGATATCCAAAAAGAGCGGAGGGCGATATATTTCCATTATCTTGTCAAGTGGAAGGAGCAACCACTTGAATATTCCGATTAGTTGACAAACAATTTGAATTAGGAGAATACGGAATAAATCCCGAAAGTTTAAAAGAACAAATCTTTTCTTCCCCCCGGGAGTCCGATGCGGGAGCATCGGAATTAACTAGCAATGTGGAGGATTGTCCACATGTTGTGGCTAAGCCAGATGAAACTCATTGATTGTTTGTTCAAATTCGGTTTTTACCGAGAAGGATAGACTTCATAAATAGTTTGTTAATGAAATAAATGTGATCATTTATTTAAGATATTAGTGATAAGATTTGTTAAAAAGCAGGTGTACCAAGAGTGAGAAAATAGGAGATTTTGTTAAGATCTTCAGGGGAAACTAGGAGAGTTTGTTAGATATTATTAAGTAGTGTGGGAAATCGCTACGAGCGAGAGTTAGTGTGTGTGAGGATTTGAGTTTGGAGTGAGATTTCAGATTTGATGAGTGTGACAAGCATGTGTATTGAATATTTGATTCTGGAATAATTAAGGAAAAGCAAGGTTCTGTTTTGTTGTTTCGTATATTATGAGCGCAATTTTTATTCACACCAAATCGAATGAGAAATGATGGAACTTGAATATTGATGTATCAGTACAAATGATTTAAGCGGTTTTGATCGTGTTTGTATTGAAAATCGTATGAATTACGTAATTGGTTGTAAATCAAAGCGATGTCAAATTTGGTAAGTTAGAAAAGCCTTTATACAAAGAAATAGTCTAAAAAAGACTTCGTAGACCTTTTAAAAGTGGAGTTGAATTACATTGCAATTTAATGTTGGATTGAATTGGGTCCGAAAGTGGTCTCGTTGTTGTAAATCGAACAATATTAAATCCAGTCGATTTCCGATTCCGATTTGAATCGCATCGGAATTTCGAAGAGTGAGTAAGGGAGGTGGTGTGATTTGCGATTTTCGATTTCCCGATCGGATCGGATCTGAACATTTGTTAATCAATAAACATATGTAAATGTGGGCTGGTATTAATCGCCGATCGATCGCTTCGAGGAACTGTAAGCGATATATATATATATGTTGTAATATTGTATCGGGTTGCGATTGCGATTATTATTATCGCATTGGAACAATGGATTTCATTGTGAAAAGCATTAAAGCGCTCATATAAAGGGGTTCGATATTTATAATATTGTTAATGGGTTTCTTTTAATTTTTATTAAAGGAATTGGGTTCGATAGAAAATTAAAAGAGATATTTTTGGTTTAATTATTCCTTTGTGGGTTTTATGTAAAAAAAAGTGAAAAGTCCAAATGCTCACTCGCGTGCATCAAAAATTCAAGATACCCTGAATGGGAATGCTCTCTCCATGGAAATACCAAATGTTATATTGTTCGATTATACCATCACAAATCAAGTGCTCTGTACTTTATCAAATGTTTGTACTTTCACTATGCCACATTTATTACATGGACATTTTGTGGACATCTTATTCATTTGATTGCTCCTCGAGCAAACTTTAAGAATTCCTCAACCCCATCTCTATATTCTTTTAGTGTTCTACACATAACCAATTTACAATTCATATAAATTTAATTAAGAAAAAGTAACCACTTATACATTTTTTTCACATATCACGATGAATAATCAAATATACAAACTACACCTATTTTTTCAATTTCATCCAATTTCTTTTTGTCCATTAGATAATATGTTCAAAGGTCCTTTGAAATTGCGTCTCAAAGAGCTATATAAGTTAGTTGATACTAAAGATAGATAAAAAAAGTGAATCGAAGATAGATTAGTTAACTAATTGTCAAGAAATTCGATGCACAAGTGAAAAATAATTAGCTTCTCTATACATTTGATGAGTAATTTGATAATTGACTTGATGAAAGATTAAAGAAGAATATATATAATCAAGATCACAAGAAATTAGCATGAAGAGAATTTTATTAGACTACAGACCTCTACAAGATTCTCAACATGGTATCGAAACTAAAGGTGAGCAACAAAGAAGGGCATATTAAGTGGCACTTAAGGATTAGATCATAGGCAACAACAACTCAAATATCTTTCGTGATAGAGAAAAGTGATGGGCTCGATCTCTATTACAATCATCAAAGAAGAAGGGACTCCTATGAAGGAACAATGAAGTATAAATGTAATATTCCCCAATTAGCAATGGATAATTGGAATATTATATTTTGGTCAATTTTTCCTTATGTAGTTAGATTATAAATAAAAGTGAGTAGAGGGGGACATAACTCACTCAAAAATAAAAAGTGCGCCTCCCTAGTAGACACACGTTGTAACTTAAGTGAGCCAAGGGGGGGGCCCAAGAGACCACGTAGAGAGGGGGGCCCACGTAGACAACATGGAGGGACTCGTGCATGCCAAGATGGAGCACGTGGCAAAGGGAGGCTACGTTGGAGGAGGTGAGCCTTAGGGGTTTGACAGAGGCTAACGCTATATAGAGGGAGATCCTCCTCATTTTGGTCATTCGATGTTTATGATATTGAGCTAGTCATTTCGACTTCTTGAGCATGCCGTGTTGTTTAGCTAGTCTACAAGCACCCGTTTAGTGCACCGAGTGTCTCCGCTCGAAGATCTCATCCTCGGCTCCGGGGACTTTGAGTGCCTACTCGGGTGAGGTTGTCCCACCGACATTTTCGCAGAGGGTTGGAGTTTGGATTTTGCAAAGGAGCAAGAGCATCCACGTACCGCGCAGCCCCGAGAGGGAGGACTACAAATCCCATTTCTAGGGGAGCTCCTGATTGGGTTTCTTTCGAAGGTTTTGAGCTTGGAGATTGAGCAAGGGGCCGGCCCCTTTCCTATGGGAGGATTTTGGCAAGAGTTTTTGGCCGTGTTTTGGTGGTTTCCATTCAACTCGCTACGCATCCTCGAGGATAGCGTGATCCTCAAGGGGGTGATTTTCGAGGGTCGGTCATTCTAGAAATGCTCTCAGGGTTTTTTCCGGGGTTTGGTGAGTAAAGGCTGATTCCGAGTTTCCACTATTCCTGCGAGTAGGGGAGCAGCGGGATACTCATCTTGTTCCAGTGATGTAACAACTACAAGGCGCTTTTCAACAGCCTAGGGACGCAGACCGAGAGTGCGACCATTCCATCAACATTCTAAGAGTATTTCTTCACTTACCTCGAGCAAGTCTAGGTGCCATCACTACGATCAAATATTGTACTCACTTATATTTCTACAAAGCATAATAAAATGGACTCGGCATTCTCTTTGCATTATTGAGTATATATTTGTGTTCTATATATATATGCCATTGTATGCTCGCACTATAGTTATTTTTTCTCCTTGAGCTTTCTAGTACTATGCTACCACTTGGTGTGTTTTCCCCATACTCTGTAGACGCAGTCCGGAAAGGGCCCAGCATAGCCTCCAGTATCTCACCCTCTTTTTCGGAAGGTGAAATACAGGCAGAATTCCCTCTCCCGATCCATCTCTGGTTGGAATTTGCTTGTGTTTCGAGAATATCTCGCGAAATGGGATATTACGGTGGGTATCGGAGCTATAGCATCTAGCTTAGCGTGTGGAGCTAGTTTGTCCATGACATCAGGGGCATAAACCCTACATTCCATACGAGAGGTAGGAAATCCATGCAAAGATATTGAGCATAGGTTGGAGAACACTACGAGAGAGGGGTGAGCGTGGCTAGGGTGGTTGGACGCGAACAAAAAATCCAATGGTAGATGATAGCGAGGAAAAACAGCTTTGGGGAGGCAATCTCGACTGCGTCAAGTGATCCGAGCATACAGCGATGCAGTTGAGGTGATGGGTCGTGAGATTCATTGTTGTGGAGGCTGGACGAGCCTTGAAACCCCGAAAGGGGTTTCCATGTTGGTGAGGGGTCGAGCACATCCCATCATTTGCTAGAGCGGGATGCCACTCCACACTGTGCATCACATGCACCCACACGTTCCACTATGCCCACCTTTACTCTGGGTGCGAGAAACAAGGGCGAGAGTAGCCAAAGCATGAGCGTAGCTCCGGTCACATGGGTGACTATTTTGCCGGGAGTACCGCATGCATAGGTGCGAGTTCGGGGATGCCCTTTCATTTAGACATTTTTTTCAGCTCCGTATGCAATGCGCGGTAATCTGTGATCACTCACCAGAGGAAAGCACCGCATTATCATGATGGGGACACACAACATACGGCCGAATCGATTCCATTTTGCCAACGTTTGATGGCTCATCAAACGAGCTCGACAAACAGTCCTGGGTGGAGAAGCTAGAGTGTGATATTTCCATCTTAACCGGTCGTCAGCAGCTCGGAGGCCATCAAGGTGGCTATGCTACATTTGGATGGTGAGGCGCGGGGACTGGTGGTTCCAGGGGGATGGTGACACTCGAGCATTCGAGCGGTGACCACATATGTCGAGTTCACTCCGGAGACCGATAGAGATTTGACCGCAGGGATGCAGGGAGTATAGCTTTGTTGAGTTGACGAGGCTCAAATCAGACCGGGAGCCTGACGATGTATATTGAAGATTTCCTTTGAGGGTTTCGGTGATGGTGCCGCATCTATCCGTGACACGGAGTGATCGTACATGTTTGTGAGGGGTTAGCGGTAGCCACTCTTGGGGTGCTAGTCGGATCCACTCAGACCGGCCACACTCCAGGATGCCACTGGGTAGGACCCGGATTCGGCAGGGATGCCTCACCCGTGACTAGGACACCTTACCCCCGAGGCAAGCTTTCCAAATCCAAAGGGAAAGGATGTGAGGATTCAGCATTCAAAGAGGAATCGTGTAGGGGTACAACTAGATGATGATGCTGGGAGGAGTTGTAGAAGAAGAGGTTGTGCTTTACATGTCGTGAGTCGTGGGCACCGGGACACAGATGTGCGCTGCGAGCAAAGCACATTTAATCGAGATCTTCTCAGGAGAGTAGCGGGGAAGAGGATGAGTATGAGGATGGAGGAGAGGCAGAGACAAGCCGGGACAGGCAGCAAAGCACCATTTTCCACCTCCACCTCCGGGAGCAAGAGAGTGCATCTTTTTCACCCACGGGGGAACCCCTTGCGGCATTACGAGGAGTACCCAAGTATTTGACGATGCGTGTCCGATGGACGGTACGGGGGCAATGAGTTTTAGTTTTGGCAGACGAGTGGGGCAACCCACAACTTCATCGATGCACATATGGTTGAGCGGAGAGTGCATGCGACGAGAAGCTTCGATGGATTCTCGGTGTTCAATGGTCGATTACTTTAGGGAAGGTCACCACGTGATTGGGGAGGCCTTGGAGATGGAGTGGGATGATAAGAAGACCGGGAAGCATCGGAGATACGTGGGATGCACACTTACCCACCCCGTACTATTTCGAGTTTCTCATCCGGATGGAGTTAGACTTCCGTGAAGGAGACATAGAGTGGGCGGTTGAGTTGCGTGCATCGAGACGAGGACTACCGAGCAGACAGCTCATCTAGATATGTGGGCCATCCTTGTACGTATATGATACGGTGTTTGGGGGGAGATACCGCTTGGGACGTACCACCGCATCGAGAGGTTTGAGCACACTATTGAGCTAGCAGGGGCATCCGTGCCGTTATTACCACACACCCTATAGGCACCCCAAAGCCTATCGGGATGAGATTGAGTGGGCCATCTATAATTTTTGTGGCTCTTGGACATATTCGGCCTAGCACTAGTCCTTTTGCTTCTTCTGCGGTGTTGGTGCAAGAAGAAGGACTGACACATTGAGAATGTGCATTGATTACGGGGCCACTCGAATAAGAAGACCGTGAAGAACAAAGATTTACCCCATCAGCACGAGCATATATGAGCCGATGGATGAGTTGAGAGGAGCACGTCCGTTTCGCACAAGATCGACGGAGATCCCAGTACAACCATTCTGCAGAGAGTAATGCAGGGACTATTCCCAAGTACCACTTTCTGGGCGCCATTATGGCCACTTTGAGTTCTTGGTTATGCCTTTCGGGCTAACTCAATGCCCCAACTACTTTCCAGTCATGCATGATCCATATCTTCCACGGTCATCCGAGGAAGTTTATGTTGGTCTTTTTTGATGATATACTGATATATAGCCAGACTTGGGAGGAGCATCTCCCGGCATATAGAGGCAGCGGGCAGATGCATATCTTGGAGGAAGAACAATAGTTCTATGCTAAGCTCTCCAAGTGTGAGTTTGGGTTGACGGAGATGTTGTATTTGGGCTCACATCATAGGAGTGGAGCAATGTGAGGGTCCCACGAGGAAAGATCTGTGGGCCACACGAGAGGGTTGGCCGTAGCCGAGAAACGTGACGGAACTTTCGAGGATTTGTTGGTATCCGTCACTTAGCCACAGAAGTTCGTCGAGAGAGTTTCTCTCAGCCTGCTCGCGCCTACGAGATTTGACGAAGAAGGGGGAATCTCGGTCGGACGGAGATATAGTACTGGGGCCTTTAACGAGGCTCAAGGAGTGTTAGTGAGCGACCGCCGAGTGCTTGCATTGCCAAATTTTGTACGCAGCCTTTTGTGTTTTGGAGTGTGATGCACCGGAAGAGGACTCGGTACGGTTTTGATACGTAGGGAGGCCACCCTATAGCCTATGAGAGTCAGAAATCTCCTTCCTCATGAGCGGTAGTATCCTATATACTAGCTAAGGAGATGCTCGTGCCATTATGCATGCGTCGTGCCAAATTCCTAAGAGACGATGTAGTGGGTACCGGTGTTCGTGGGTGAGGGACCGATCGTCTGTGTCACCTCGTGTTCTTTCTGGAGCGAGAACAACTATGGAGAGGCAGTTGGTAAGGACCCAAGATCCGTGCTTATGACTTTGACATTGAGTATGTCAAGGGGAAAGAAAAACATGGTAGTTGATGCACTTTCACGCGGACCACCCACGTTGTCTCTCGATGAGTTTTGGATACATATTGGAGGGCTCGACCCTTGGTGGAGTGCTCCAAGGAGAAGCAAAGAAATGGGCATAACAAAGTGGACCGTATAAGGAAGTCTAATGAATCACTTTCGATAGTAACATGACCTCGGGATGAAAGTGATGGATGATATGTGCCCCATAAAGTAAAAGGTTGGAGATTCCTCACATATCGAAATCCATGAAGACATTGAGGACAGGAGTTCTTCTATGAGCAACTAGGTGTCTCACCATTATTGTTGGAGGTCCTAATCAAGAGGGACTTTTTGAATTTATTCCACTCTTTGATTTTCTTCTCTCTCGATAGCAATGAGTGTGCGTTCTTGTATGTCCGTATTTATGGGAGTGTTCTTTGTTTTTGGGTTGTTGCTGGGTTATGTGTGACATGCTTGAGTCGAATTAGACCTATTGGAGACTTTGCTAGTAGAAGCATCCCGTTGATCGGCAGCAACGCCACCATTCATTATCTCTCGTGTTTGGCTTGTCTTCCATCGATCTATTAATATGTCTCGTATCTCCTTCAGTATTGTGTGCCCTAACTATGAAAATGGCATATAATATGTTTAGAAATTGACAGTGGTATCGTAGCTTTTATGGGGAAAACAATGCCCAATTTGTGTTAAACTTGCAAATATCCAGTCTATTGATCCATTGTGCAACATAATCACAAGTGAATAGCTTTGTGGAGGAGAGACATGAAGTCTACTGTCGTCGCTCGCAACAAATGAAGTTCAAGAACACGAGGAGGCATAGATGATTGTTTTAGGGTCAATTTAGAGGGCCGATGGACTTTTCGCAGAGGTCGTAGGAGTAGGAAAAGACGTCTCTATGGACTATTTTTGATGGGTGGTTTGTCTCATAAACAAGAGTGTCGAAGGCCTATGAGGGCTCTCACTAAAGCACTCGCTACGAGTAGATTAAGGAGGTCTGCAGGACCTGCAGGACTAGACATGTACTTCGTACCTACAGCTAAGTGTCATGAACTTCAAGGAAGAGATAGACACGGCACTATAGGACATTTATGGGCCAAAATTAAATGGTGTTAGGGACTATGGTTCGTGCCCTAAATCCGGTCCGTATTTGTAGCATGGAGCCAGTGACCTAAAAAAAGGGACGCCAAGTATGCATTTTGGGTGCATCTTGATGTAGTGTTGGATCCAGTTTAGGGTCATATTTGCATCGGCCTATCTAGCGGCATGTGGAAGCCAAGGAAGAAGACCGCTCTCTGCCACGAGAGGACAACCACTAGATGCGACATACGTTTACAGGGCATATTTAAGGGGTTTAAATATTGTTCGAAGGTCACGAAGGACACAGGAAGTTGCCTTCTATGAGCATAGCTTTGGGAATGATTTGAGATGTGGCCAATTGCTAGGCCACAAGGCATAGCACACGAGTTGGTCAAATTAGAGGGTTTTCAAAGAGTGGATAGCAACCTAAGGAGGCAAGTATGTACATTCAAGGAACCCCTCATAGGTAAACCTCGCAACCGTATAAGGGTTTTTCTTTTGTCGATCGTGTGATGAAATCTGTCGCACGTACGTGCCCTATCTAACAAGTGCAAAACTATATTACGCGTAGTGTGTTCGTGGCAAAGTGTGTTGGGTCCATGATTTATGGGGTAGTGTTTGGATCATGTGCTTGTCATCTTTATGATGCGCAAGGTGACAACGTGACTTGGACTTGTTGTCATAAAGGACCTGTGTACAACGAAGGTGGACACACTTGGCAATTCATGATTAGATCATTAGTAAGTATTTTTATGAGGGGCAACGGACCTAGGAGATATACTGAAATTGTACGCCGATAGAATGGAAGCGTATGCTACTATATTAGGGAGTCGTTGGCGCAAAGGACACCCATGTTTTGACAAGGTATGTATCAAATACCTACTATGGATTGCACACCTTTCGTCGTTGCAAAGAAGATATTATTCGCGAGCATGCGATCAAATCTGGCTTGATTGCACAAATTTTATGTCCTGACAGCGCTCTGTCAACCGGAAAACGTGAACTTGTCATGCAAGCTTCAACCTGTTCGAGAAACTTTCTAGCAAGTTTGTCTAGTCAACAAGGCAACATATCAAAATGTCATAGAAGGCCCTAATGGCCTGGAGTTCACAGTGTACTCAAAAATTGAATGATGCCCTAATTCCTACAACAGAGCCAAGAGACAATCGGCGTAGGGGAGAAACTCTGGGGTGAAGGCAAGCCACATTGATAGAAATGATTGTTAGAAAAGTGTTGAGAGGGCGTAGAGCATGGATTGTCAGCTAAGCCCTAACTAGATTAGTAGAATACAACAAGGTACCAACACATGAGAAGGTATGTTTTTGTAAGTTAAAATTGTTGGTCCTAGTTTGGACAAGCTTGGAACATTTTTAGTACGACTTCGCGGGAAGTGAAGAAGGGAGGGCTAATGTGTTGGTTAGAAGCCCTAACCAAAGTGTAATGATTGATGATAGGATCAAATTCATATGCAACTCCGCGTGGGAGCCATGTGTAAATAGGGTTCTCTTGGTTGTTAAGAAACCCCCAGACTAGGACCAGCATCTCACAATGAAGTAATGGGTGATCCTAGACAAGAGACTATGAGAAGTCTCAGTGGTAGCCACAGAGGAGGATTCCCTAAGTGTGAGGATGCCCTAGCTAGAGGTAGATGCTACGACGAAGTATTGGTCACTCGTGGTGCTCACGGGAGGGCAACATGAGAGTGGGCCAAGTGTGAACGTGGATTGTGCATTTATGGTATGTAGGAGGACAGAGTGATAGTACCCATGTTGGGGCCCGTGTGCACCTTGGGACTTTCATGGGACCTCTCGGTGGTTGCTAGAGGTCGACGGGTCCCGATCGACTAGAGACCGGCTTTGTCACTTGTGTAGCCCTAGACTTGTGTGTGGAGAACTTTCTACATCAGATGATGGGCGGTCCTCCTAGCCTATGTTCATTGTGGGATATAGACATCTTGTAGCGATAAGTGGTATCCCTTCATGCCCTATGTTGGCCTTCATCGATGCCATGGCACGTGTTGACAGACCGTCAGTGAGTATTTGAAGTCCCCTAAGCACTAAGGAGCAACAATGAGAAGATTGAGAATTCGTTCACAAACGAAGTTGTGAACTAATTCGACATGAGTCTCGATGTGTTGTGCCCTTGATGGACAAAGGCACAACTAGTGAGCGATTGGTAGCCAAGCTTTAGTGGTGGCATAGATGGACTTGGGAGAATTGATAGAGTCAAGAGCTACGTATTGGGAGCCGAAGGACCGAGCTAGTATAGGGCATGACCGAGAAGATTCGAGAGAGAATGCGACAGACGACATGGTCGCAGTATCTTGTTGAGGGCGTATTGGTATTGTCGATGGCTGACACCAAACTCAGCTTTTTTATCTTGTATCAATGGGTGTATGAAGGCAATTATCCTTGGTATGGGAGCCCAGAGCGTTGTATCACTATGTTGATTAATATAACAAAGTTTGGCTTAAAAATTGTAAGAAGTTTTCTAGTATTTTGTGCATTGGTAGATTTAACATCGCTTTTTATATTTTTGTGTGCAAGATAGTATCATTGTGATTATTAGTTTGGTAGCGTGAAAGATTTTAAGACACTATCCTAGACCCCAAGATCGTGGAAAAGCAACATGGTATCGCAGAGTATTTGAGCTACTTTAAGGGATAGTGAATCGTAGTGTAAAGTTAGCGTAAGCAACTCATGAGGGAGTTGTGGGTGTCTAGATCAGTATGAGCTTAAGGTCGACTGAAAGAAGAGTCTAGGTTGGCTTGATGTTAATAGGCCATGTGACAACTTTTCAAGCCAATGTGGACTACCCAAAATAGAAGCCTTTATATTGCGTACAAATAGAAGGTGAGGGAGGCTAAGATAACATCCAAGAAAAAATATTTAGGAGTAAAAACATCTTTTGATGTAAGCCACGGCTGAAGAAGAGAAGACTCAGCTCTGAAATGATTGTTTTGAGGTATAGATTAGAAGATATAATAGGGCCGAGGAGTAGGCTGGCAGTAAATATGTTGATAGTAGGGTTGTTTTGGTACCAAAAGGGGTGGCATATTTATTGTTAATAAGAGAGAGTCTACAGCACTATAGTTATTATAGAGATGATGACGCATGTCTCAGTAGTGAGGCTTGTTGGAGTAGCCAGTAAGGACTGAATTCCTACAGCAACAGTAGAGGGTACAATCAGCGTATGAGAGCAGCTCTGATGAGTGCTCAGGATCAGTACTGCTAACCACACACATGATTGATTTTATAAAATCTTGTCAACCCTACCACCGCCTTCTACATCAATTCGGTATACAAGTTTAAATCTATTGAAATTTTAACAATAAAAGTCATAGATATCGCGAAAATACCTTTTAGAACTTATCAATACACACTCTCCCTCTTGAGTTGCTCGAGAGTTGCAATTTTATCTCCATATGTCGGCAACGCGACCACATGTTTTGCTGTTCGAAATTCTGCGAGAGAAACCCCCAAATCGTGTGATGAAGAATATATCAATTAAAAGACTGGAAAAAAGAGTTAAACGGCATCTGATATAATAAAAACTCGACGTTAAGAATATAGTCAAATCCAGAAAGTGCAATGAAGAATAGAAGGGTATGGCATCCGCGCCAAAATCATAAAGATTATTAAAAGATCACCTAAATGCTGTCTCGAACCCGGCCAAGGGAAACTAGTCGCCGAAATTATAGTTTCGGAGAAACCCTTTGAAATTAAATTTTAAGAAGCCGCCCGTAATTAAAGTTTGTAAGAAGCGCCCAAAAATTTAGAATTTTAAAGAGGTACCAAAATCTTATAAAGCAATTGCAATATTCGTTTTTGATTTTCATAAAGTTTTAATTTTATTTCAGCAAAAGACAGGTCATCTAGTATTTTTATTTGAGCAAAAAAGGTCATTTCACATCTAGGAATAAATTTTAAGAGGTCCATTTACTAGAGTTTAGACTAGCGGCCAAGTTAAATTTTAATAGATAGTAAAAAATTATAAAGCAATTGCTATGTTGGTTTTGGTTTTTATTAAGTTTTATTTTTATTTGAGTAAAAGGAGGTCATCTAGTATTTTCTTTGGTTTTCATTAAGTTTTATTTTTATTTCAAGAAAGCTAAGTTCAATTCAAATAAAAGCTATATATAATATTTAATGATGTTGAAGACTCATAAAGTAATAATGTTAGTTTAATTAGAGCATTAATAAAACTATATTAGGGAATATAGTTTTTACATGGGAGACTCAGTGCGTGCTACTTGGATCTAGGTCGGTGTTTGAAATTACTGACTTTTGCCCTCCGCTACCATGCCCCTGCAGTTCGATCTCGATAGGGAACCACCCCCTGCCGCTTGCTCCTCAAATGATGCGAACCTCCCTCATGAAGAATCTGCTGCGATCGCTTTTGTCTCTTTGGTTTCTCAATAGGGACCTCCACGATCACGCCTACTATGACAAAATTTGTGAAAAAACTAGATGGAATACCGTAAAGTCACTGCGCCTCCAACACTCCCACATAGAAAAGCCCTCTAATGGGAGCTTGCTCCTTTTACGTTTTCAACTCCTTATGTGAGAGAACACTACAAGCTCCATCTCAACATGATGATAGTGTCAGATATTGTGAGTAATTCAAAACGAGGCTTCTGCGACTATTCTAATTGTCTACATTTGGTGCATACATGATAATAATGGCATTACCCACAAACACACATCCTCGTAAACATCCGACACCTAGTTCTCTAAGAAATAATTAATGTTTCTAATATGCTCGCTAGAGATGAAGGATTCTCACAGGAGAGAGTCAATTTAAGCTAGTTTGGGGTGTTGTACTTTAGTAATTAAAGTTAGTAGTTAAGGTGTTTAGCGAAGTGGTTAGGGGTTAATGGTCACAGGAGTTAAGAGGATAAGGATTTATGGATTAGGAGGTTCATGGATTAATATAGGTTAGGGGTTAATGTCATAAGATTTAATGAATGAAGGAGTATATGGGTTATGCTTTATGAGTGCGGGGGTTAAGGGAATATGGATTGGGGGTTAAGGGGGTAGGGAATTTAGTGGTTATGGGTTAAGGGTTTATGTTTTGTGATATATTGGACTCTAATCCCCTCACTACCATTATTTTGGGTTCCCTTATCAATTTCTCTCAGAGTTTGCCTTCCCTCTAGGTCCCCTAGGCCCTATGAAACTAGGTCCTAAGCCCCCTTCTCATTCTCTAATGCTAGGGATTATAGATCTTAGTAAACCATGCTTGCACCTTCACGACTTCTACACATACATGCTACCCTTGTGTCCCCTTGGCTTTCGTTCAAGACACCATCAAGATACATCACAAATTTTTTTGTTATGTCATTCCACTTTTTCCTAATGTTATGACCCCCCAAAATTTGGTCTCAATGACCCTACAAGTACACTCCCTTGGCCCCCCCCTTTGGCTACAGGGCGCAAACATATTAGGGGTTATGGGTGTTGTGCATAAGGGAGCCCCTAATCACACTTATCACAACTATAAATAGGCTTATGAACACCATATATATCTATTGTAGGTGTATGTAGATGAAAAGCTGATAATGAATACAAAATTTGTGGTAAATAGGATGAGGGAAAAAGTATGCCGAAACATAGTAGGAAATTTTGGAAAAAAAGGTTTTAAGTAACCCTGATCTGTGCTCCCGCTCTTATCTCCTTAACCCTAGTCTTCTTTAAACTCTTTAAACCCTCCATGTAATAGGAGCTTGTTCCTTTTTCATTTACAACTCCTTATGTGAGAGAACACTACAAGCTCCATCTCAACGTGATGAAGTGTAGATATTGTAAGTAATTCAAATCGAGGCTTTTGCAAATTATCCAATTGTCTACATTTGGTATACATGATAAGTAATGGCATTACCCACAAACACATATCCTCGTAACTAGTACCTAGTTCTCTAAGAATCAAGTAATGTTTCTAATATGCTCACTCTAGACGAAGGATCCTCCTAGGAGGTCAATTTGTCAGGTTTGGGGGTGTTGTTTTCTACTTTGGATACTTAGTGTTTTAAGGGCTTCAAGGGTCAAGCGTCAAGGGCCAAATGGATTTAGGGTTAGAGGATTTAGTGGTTAAGGACTCAATATTTAGGAGATGGAAGCATAGTATGAAATAGTAGCAGTTAGGGTTACATTAAAATAATATTAAAGGATTATGGCTGTATTCATGGATTAATTAGGTTAGGGTTGTTCTGCCTACAAGGATTATTAACAAAGTGCTTATGGGTTATGATTTATGAGTGTAGGGGTTAAAGAAATATGGATTTGGTATTAAGTGAAACGTATTGTTATGGGTTGGGATAAGGGAGCCCCTAATCCACTTATCACAACTAGAAATAGAAGAACACCATCAATATCTATTGTAGGTGTTGTGACGAAAGCAATAATGAATACAAAATTTGTGGTCAATAGGACAAAGCAGCGAAACATAGTAGGAAATTTTTGGAAAAAGGTTTTAAGTAACCGACCGCACTCCCGCTCTTATCTCCTTAACCCCGTTCTTCTTAGCTCTTTAAACCCTTTTCTCACAGCAATTCGATTTTTTTGGATGGAAGGAAATCCATGAAGCAAGCAAGAATGGAAACTTCCACGCCCTCAAAAAGAGTGGGAAAAAGGAGTTATAGTAAAAATCGACCTCTCTATATACCACGATAGGATCAATTGATGTTTTTAAGACTCTCAGCTGACACATCTTGGCTTCGGGGGAGGGAGCTCAAAGGTATTGAAGTAGCTGGCCAATCTCTAGGTAACCCATTCTCTATGTAGATGACATCTGCTGCTAGTAGCGGGAGTATAAGACCTGGCTTGCTTAGCAGACCTTAGACATGCTTAAAGCGAATGGACTGGCAGAAATGCTGCACCTTCGACCAATTTAGGCTCTCAAGGGTGGAAGTGGATAGAATAAAAGAATACCTTCAAACTGAAGTTAAAACTATATAAGACCTTTACATCCGTCTTTTCTGCTTCTGACACCATTTCATCTGTAAGATTGGAAATGGCTCTAGCTGTAAAAATTGAGAAATGTGATGAATCGGAGTCGTGCCTATCATTCTAATAGGAGGTTACTCTAATCAAATCTCAGACAAGAAATTCTGCTAACTACAGCCTCATTTGGATGCCAAAAATTATTCTGATGAAGATCAAACAAAATCTATAGCAGATCTTTTCATGTAAGTGTCTAAGTCGTGAATACTAACCCCTTGGTTTGCGTTGGAAAAATTAGTCGACCAAAATGTTGGACAGTTGGGGAATAAAGGACCTCTTTCCACTGTCAAGGCCCCATGCGAAACTAGCTTGGAGACTAATCACTAAGTAGAACCTCCTGACTTTTAAGAAGGAGAAATACATAGACCCTATGCCAACTCGGTCCGGCTCGTACTACCTCAAAAATCATTCAAGAAATCATCGATGGTGAAGGTTTTGGTGGCAACAGAAATTATCAGCATTGGCTGCCCATTGTTGGGGATGGGAGATTGGTCGACCGGGTCGAGATTCTTAGGTGGGCTCGTATGGGTTCTTTTGTTCTTTCGAGAGACGGCAAGATTGAGCACCTTAATATTATTAAGGGTGTCGAACCACTTCCTGGTTTCAGGTGGTATATAATTCTGGTCGGGGCAGGTTTGTTTATCTGCCAAGGGCGGGTGCACTCTCATTCGTATGTATACCCCTGCGCCGGGTTATGCTTGGTTGAGCGGTCTCGTAACAGCAAGATGATCCCGCGGTTTCAGGTGGTCAAACCATTGTGGAAGCTAAAAGGGCTCGCTAAGACAAGATTGTTTTTCTCGGTGTATTCTTTAAAGAAACCCACCCTAGGATTTCCTTCAAAAAAATATGGAAAATTGGTCCATGGTGGTGCTCTCTAAAAGAAAGTGAAAAATCACAAGTAACACATTTTTCTTTCTTTGCCCCTTTTACCATCATGCCTTGAATGGAAATCGAGGATGACAAATGTATTCCTCAGATAGGAAGGCTACTGCCTTGCCAAGGGAAAGATGGTAAGGGTGAAGCTCTGCAATGAAGAAAGTTGAGAACTATGCCCCTCTCGATCGTCTCGTGAATGTGATCACAAGAATTTAGTTCATCTTCAAAGATATAGCCTTTTCCCTGTCAGAACCGGGCAACGAAGGGGTATCCATCTTTTGAAAACATCTCAACCCTTGCTACTCTCAGAAATTCAAGAGTTGTCTGCAGGGGAAGTGGTTAGGGAACCATACCCTTATCACCATTTTTTTTCTTCTAAGTGAGACGACCCCTATTAAGTGTAAAGAGTACTGTAGTACAAGACCCGCTCAAGATCATGAGAAAGCCGACAACCGGGCTTCGATAAGCATGTTGTTCATAGCACTTAACGCCCATAATGGGAAACCGATCCGTTAACATCATAGTCCGCCCACGCATGGTAGGAAACCGGCTCGATTTATACAAACCATAGAGACATAAATATATAACCCAGAAAACGTCTATCACCAGTCTCCACCGTGTTTCGAAACTAAAAATCAAAAAGCTCCAATAGTGATTTACAAAAGAAAACCTGAGGAAAATAAGTCCTTGCGCACATCGAAGCTCACCTCAAAGCTCGGGACATCACATTTCAATGATCCCGTAACCATATTCGTAGTCGTCATCGTTACCGGCCCATGCCATCTTGGCTACCATCCTTCGGTAGTCCCAGTCTCCAAGATCATTATTCAAATGACATCTTGAGATGGGAGAGCAGAGGAACTTGTACCTTCTTCGCCAAGGAGCGAGGGGCCGAGGAGACGAGGGAAAGAAAGAGAGAGACAGTGGTGGAGGGGCCCCACAGAGAGCCCTCTCATGGAGAGCATCTACAATGAAGAAGGATAACAAATGAACAAAGAGGTACAAAGGAAAACAAAGCTCGCATGCCGAGAGGTTTGCCTGGTGGGGACCCCAACTCACTTCGTCAAAGAGGGTTAATTGAAAAAAGGAGCGTGGCGGGCCAACGTGGTCGACTCCAATGCGCCGACCTCTCGATCACTTCCGTGCGAAGCAGAGGAAGGATAGGCTCTTTTCGACGGAAGGTGACGAGGAACCCAAATCGAGGAGGGCTTATGGTGATTAAAGGAGGCTTCGACTCACCGTATTCCATGCCGCGCCGCATCCGCTGGGCTCAGGAGACGAGGCATGAGAATGAGGAAAGGCAAAAGGGCGCCGAGAATGGTGAGACGTCATACGAGGCCCTGGTAAGAGAGGGACGACACCAAGGGGAGCCACTTGAACACTCAGCAGAAGTGTCCATTTTCGTGAGTTTTGGCGCAAGGACGGCCAGCAGAAGCACATCGACCGCGTGCGGCTGGAGGAAGGACTCAGGAGAATCTCCAAGCAGCGAAGACCGGTACTGGCGTTCGTTGAAAGCCGGGATGTCGAGTCGGAAAACTGGAAGAGGGCATTCACCGCGGAGGGGAGTCGAGCTCTCCCACCCGCCACGCCCGCGCGTTCCATAATGAGAACAAGAGATCAAGAACCGCCTACATACGTAGCATCGAAGAGGACCAAATGGCGACTGACAGCCCGAGGAGGCATATTACTAACGTCATTAAGGTTGATGCAGAGGCTGCGGGCATCCCAGCAAGCCTCTTTTCGGGAGCTCTGGGCAGGGCCCAAGTCCCACTCAGACCAGCTCACATCCGCATCCTGAGTATGTCTCTCACCATTATTTGGCCCCTTATCAATTTCTCTCGGGCCAGCTTTCCCCATAGGTCCCTAGGCCCTATGAAATTAGGTCCTAAGCCCCCTTCTCATTCTCTAATGCTAGGATTATAGATCCTAGTAAACCAAAGCCAGACTCTATGACTTCTACACATACATGCTACCCTTGTGTCCCCGTCCATTCAAGACACCGTACCTCCCCCCGCAAAAAGGAACTTTTTGCTGTGTCATTCCAATTTTTCCTAATGTTATGATCCCCCAAATTCTGGTTTCAATGCCCCTACAAGCACACCCTTGGGTCCCCTTGGCTAAGGGAGTAAACGTATTAGGGGGCACATGTCAGATTAGGAAGCCCCTAATCCACTTATCACAACCATAAATATGCTTACACCACCAAATATCTATTGTAGGTGCTGGTGGATGAAAGCAATAATGAATACAAAATTTGCAGTCAATAGGACAAAGAATCATCAAGATGTTGAACCATAAAATGTAAAGATGGTTTTCAACATGACAGTGATTCATTACATAAAAGTAAGAGTCCCCGTAATGAGAAGTGAGAAACCCTTAGGATTCAACATTTAATTGCAGTTAGAGACTAAGTGCTAAGGTGACAATGGAAACGAAATTCTTTGGGTTGACACAAAATGACACTTAGTGATCCTTACAAAACTAGGAAGCCAACATTATCAAGAAGAGTGCACAATGACAAGTACAACATCTCACATTTAAAGGCACCAAGCAACAAATATTTATGCATGTTTTTCCACCGAGGGTACCTTAATTCACATTTCCTAAGGCACAAATCACATATTTGGATTACCTGGATAACTTGTCATATTCAATTAGTCAAAGAAGATACTCCAGTGTTTTTAAAAAGATTTTGGAGGATTTTGCAAGAGATATATGGTCTGCATGTATAAAAGAAGAACGGCCATAACTATTGGTTTACCTTTTCTTCACACATTGAGAGACAAGATTCATGTATTTTAAGGTGTGTTTTATTGTTGAGTTCACATATTTGGAAGCACACCGCACAAGTGGAAATATCTCAAGAATGTCATAAGAGTAAAAAGATTTAGAATTCCTACATATTTATTAGGATTTAGATTTCACACTAATGTTTTCTAGAGTTTCCTACCTTTTTTTTAATAATTTGGTTTAAATTCGAGAATAAAAACTTATTATTGTCTAGAAGAAATTAAATTAGATTTCCCACCAATATTTTTAAGAGTTTCTAATTTCCATTTTGTTTAAATTGAGAATATAGTCTATTCTTATCCAATGAAATCACTATTTAGATTTCTTGCTATTTTTTAGATTTCCACCATTTTTATTAAGATTTAGATTTCCCACCAATATTTTTAGGGTTTTTTACTATTTAAATTGATAATAGAACTCATTCCTATTCATTTGAGTGTGCTTTAGATAATAATTGGAGCTACTATTGAAGTCAATTGCAAGACCACAAGAAGAAGAAATGAAAAAAGGTAAATTTATGTTTTATAATAATGAATTGTTTTAAGTTATTTTTTTGGCATTTTGGACGTTTAGATCGTCATTCTGCTATGTGTGCATGTATATTTAGGCGCATAAATCTATTTTTAACTACCTTTTTTTAAACAATTAATCTTTTTATTGTGTCATGACATCGGTCCCGGAATTACTGGTTACATCTATCCCTACCATGTGTCAGTTGTCACATGCTTTTAATGATGGCCTTCATCAGTTTTTATGAGGCAAAACTATGTGATTCGCATTTAATTTCGGATTGCCTCCACATTTTTAGATGTTTCTTTCATGCTAATCCCTTCCATCAAAACCATGCTTAGCAGCTTCCCAAGAAACACAAAGAATTGCCAGTGTTGCATGCTAATCCCTTCCATTAAAACCATAGTTAGTAGCTCCTTAGCAAACACAAAGAAATTAAAGTCAGCAGAAGCTAATCACAGACATCATCCGAATTGTGCAATGTCTAGATACAAGTAGTAAACCAAATTAAGTAGCAGAAACCTTCCTGTGTTGTTTCTCACCGTCATGAAGATTACTTGTTAGGATGGTTGTTTGTCATTGTTGTGCTTTTCAGGCAATGTGTCGAGGCCACCGAGTATGTTAAATACAAGGACTCGTACGATGAATACATTCATTTGCATAATTCTAATAAAGGTCATCCATCTGTTAATAAATAAGATGACAATTTTTCTCGTTCCGACCGGAGTAGGACCGACCGGGTAATGTAAAGGCTATAGAATTGCCCGCACCGTGGCTAGCCCGCATTACCACCGCATCCACCTCTCGCTTGCTCGATGCGGCACATGATTCACACATGTTTCTCGGTGCTGATAAATATGAATCAAGGTCTGGATCTAGCTAACGATCATCACTTATTAAATTTTTGCATAAGGGGTTGGGCTTAGGCAAATTCTCAGGTTCTTCATTGTGACCACGAATATATGATATCCGATCAGTAAAGGATTTGAGGCATAATAAGTGTTGACAATTTTAGGCGTCCTTTTTATAAGGTTTTCATGTGAGAGAGTTTGTAATGGTTTTTGGTATGCCTTAAGATAATCACATCACTTAATTTATGTTTGGTCGCCAAGATATCATTCCATTGTTTGATTAAATTTTCACACAATGCAGAATCAAATTACCTCGTGTTTCTTAATAAAAAAATTCAAAAAAATCAGACTTCAAAGGAAATATAAATAAGCTATTCTCATGTAAATGTTAGCATTGAACCATAGCACTCGCCTCCGCAAATTTGAGACTTCTATATCGGTGACAACAGATTTCATTCAACCTGCCAAAACGCTATTTACGAAGTTTTATTTCGAAAGAAAATTCAATATAGTGTCTTTTAATGTGAGAATACCAATATTTTCAGTCACAAGATTTCCGAATCAGCATGCATATTATTCCTTCACCTTGCAGATGTTCAATATTTTCATAGAAGTATGTTTTAATGATCAATACAGATTTCCCAATATAAGTTTTTTTGGGGTTTTGTTCGGTTATAATGCTGCGTTTTCAATTTTTGATGAATATTATGTTGGTTTACTATTACGTTTTTATGTTAGCACTTTTATTATGACATTATCTTCATTAGTTTCAGAATTTATTTGGCATAGAAAGTAACTAGAAGAATTGCAAATCGCTGTAGATTATTGTCAACAGATGGACTTGTGTTAATTTATATGATTCTTTAAGTCCCTAAATTATATATCTGCGATACTGATCAACTGAAACTTCAAGATGAACCATATATAATTTGTCCCTGTTTTGTCCCAATTTCAACCAACATTTTGGGGTGAAAATCATATCATTTCTGATGTCAATTCTGAAGCTGTGTCATATAACCAGTCCTATATGGTGTCTGCCTTACTGAAGGAGGTTCCGATATAGCAAATAGACCTTTTATAAGCCAGAAATGATTCATCTTCATCACACTTATTTTGTCTAATTTAAACCTACAAGCAATGGCAGATTATGTCATATAAATTTTCCGCCTCTTTATGTTTCAGCTCATAATTATATATAGGAGGATCACTCAAGATTCATAGTATAAGATCTGCATCTGTCGACCCGTAAAACGATGTTTTTCACAGTATAATGCTCTACATTGCTTTAACATTTGAATAAATCCTTGTTTTTTTTTTTGACATAATCGGTTGCTGTTTGTATTCAAAAAGAAAATTTTGGGAGTCTAGGCTCCATTGTTACAGGGAAATATGTTTGAAAAAAGAGATAGAGAGGGACATCAGTAAGGCCAGCTTCCCCTGCACTCCGATTATGCTTGGCTGTTGTAAGAGCTGATCTAGTGTAGATTCGGACAAACTGTGATAATAAAAAAATACATTTGTAAAACATGTTAAAGAGAGGTTGTCTTTAGAGCCTGTAAATCCTGCAATAATATGCCTTCAAGGCTTGTAGATCCTGCATTTACTGTGCTGAAACTGGGCTCAATGTTTCCAAAAAAATTCCTAGTTGCCATCGAACTCTTGGGCGTGAAAACAACAAATGCCTCTGCAGGCAATCTAAGAGAATTTGTCCTGTTCATGGCAGAAAATAGAAAGACTCGAAAGAATTGCATTTGAGGCTGCCGAGAGGTTTGGAACAAGCCCTGTTTGCTTGTGCATCGGCCTCCTTATTGAGGGAGCGAAGGACATGAATAAATCGAGTTTCTTGCATTAGCTGGGTGAGCACATGGCATCGATTTATTATTTGCTGGAGAGCTAAATTGGAGGCTGTCTGATTGTGGACCATTAAGCTGATGATGATTGCCGAATCTTTGATCACTGTTGCTGTGCGAATGCCGAGAACTTGGAGCTGAAGGAGGCCTTGGTATAGAGCGAGGGCTTCAACTCTGTTATTGGAAAGGGGGCCTAATCCCCATTCGTAAGCAAGGATGATGTCTCTGTTGGCATTACAAATAATTCCGCCCACCCCAGCCTTGCCAGGATTAGACTTGGAGGCTCCATCAAAGAATAGATAGTGCGTGTTACAGCTTCTTATCCAGCCTACAAACTCCTTATCCTTCATTCTAATTTTCCAACTGCTGTTAGAGATTTGGTTACTATTGGTGTCGTTTCTATTTTGGCCATAATATTGGCCCCTGTTGCTTTGATCGAGCAGACATCCTATATAATTCCGTTCTTCAACAAAGAGACCAGCAGTGTCAATGCTCCTTTGACACTTGACAGCTATAGTTTCCAAAGCGAGTCCTCTTGCCTTGTTATATAGCTTCCTAATTTCAATTTTTTTGTCTCTGAAGATTGTTTGATTGCGTGCTAGCCATATGCGCCATAGCATAGTATAAGGGAGAGCGTTCCATACTCGTCTTGCCACGTTGTTCTTCTTGCGCTGCCAGGGGTAATTCTTCTTCCATAAGTGTAAGAGTTTGGCAATGGTGTTGTGGGAATCCCAGGGGAGCTGGTCCTTCAAGAAGGCTTCCTTCCAACAAGCAGCGGCGAAGGGGCAATTCATGAAAAGGTGCTGAATAGTTTCCTCAGCTGCTTGACAGTTTGGGCAACGGGAGGGACCAATAATACCACGCTTTTTTAGATTATCAGAGGTTAGCACTTTCCCTTTTAGAAGAACCCATATGAAGAATTTAATTTTTGGAAGAGTCTCTGATTTCCAAGTAGTTTTCCATTGATTCCATATGGGCGTGGGGCGATCACTGTTACAGATTTGTCGGTAGGCGGTTTTGACAGTATAGTTGGTGCCTGAAGGGTCCCAACAGAAGCAATCATCTTCGTTTTGTTTGGTGGGGGCGATACCATGGAGTTGAGTCTGCAGATTATCCAGGCTTGAACGTAGCTCGTCAGGTATAACAAGGAAATGCCAACCTGTCCAGAGATGAGTGTGAATATCCCATTTGGATATCTGGCTCAAGCTGTGAATCCCATTGTTGTCAAGGAAGGTGAGGATCTGATGGGTTCCAGGCTTACTGCTGATAGGTAGTTGGCCCATTTTTTTATCAGCCCCTATTCTAGTGTTGTTGCCTCCCTTGGGGACCTTAGAAATGTTAGAAGCAAGGATGGGAATTGCTTTTTTACACAACCCCCAGATTTTGGTGCAGGCTCTGAGAGGAATATCGTGGTCTAATAGAAGTTGCCTCGGAGAATTTAAATATTTGGTTTCCAACACATTCTTCCACCAAGCAGATTCTCCATTGATGAGTCTCCAGATTATCTTGCCACCAAAGACCAGGTTTAGTAGCTGTGGTGATATGATCCGCAGCCCTCTAGAGTAACTTTAATCCAGAATTGGTTGATTGTATCAGTTTGGTGCTTCCAAGCAGTGTGGTTCCAAAGGGTGGCGATTCCCCCTGAAGCTCCCCTAGATTCACAGATGCTTCCATCATATTGCTTGAGGCGATCAATAATCCCTCTCATTTCTTGGTATCCTTGCTTTGTTTCTTGTAACAGTAATATTCTTGGTTTTTCCTGAGTTATCAAATCATTCAGAGCTGTGATTTTAGAGGGGTGCCTTAATCCCCTGCTATTCCAGGATAGGACTTTCATCATTGGGTGAGAGGGGTATGGAGAGTTGCTCGCCCTCCCTGATCTTTGTATGCGCCTTCCTTACTGTTTTGCCCCAAAATGTAACTTTATATAGGGTTTTGAGTGCCCATCTCCTGCCTGGTCCTTCTCTGTGTTGTTTGGTCGATCTGCTGCCTGGTCCTTGTTTCCTGTGAGTGTCCAGATTAGCCCCATGTTCTTTAGTAGAGCTTCTGGTTGATCTTGATGAAGGAGGGTCATGGGAGAATGAAGGAGAAGGGTTTTCAGGGGAAGTGGGAACAGGAGTGCCATCCTGAGATGGAGGTAGAGTGATGGGGGGTCATCATCAAGGGAAATGGAGGAGAAGAGATTAGAAGACTCTAAAGATTTCTTGGGAGGGGAGGGCGGAGGAGTCGACGAGGAGGAAGGATTAGGTTTGAAGGGAGCAAATTTGGGAGGAGCTTCAGCTAGTTGGGCAGCATTAGTCTTTTTCCTCTTGATAGTTTCCCATTGTTTCTCGGGCTGAACATTTTCATCATTAACAATTTTAGAGCATCGATTGGAAAAATGACCGTACTCGTGACATACCTTACATTTAAATGGGATTTGTTTTAATCGCTATAGATTATTGTCAGCAGATGGACCTGTGTTAATTTATATAGTTCTCCAAGTCCCAAAATTATAAACAAAGGCACAACATAAACAAGAATCTAGACTTCTTTGAATCTCTTCTATAATTGGACTGCTTACGATAACCCATTGAATTTCATAATTTTGTATATGGCAGACTTTTCCTTTGCCTTTTTCAACTAGAAGCCCAGTATGTTAGCGTGCAGTTGTCTCTTCTACTGCTGTTCAACTACCCGTGCAATTTTCTCTTCTACTGTTGTTCAACTTACCAATTCCATCTTGTTTTATCCGTGTCTAGCCCTCTTTCCTAAACTATTTCACTTAGAATTAAAATTTTAATCCTTATTTAATAATGCTCGATGACACAACAGGTCTCTTTACAATAATGTATGCTACAAATTTTATGTAGAAGCCTAAAAGGTAGTCACATGAAGACGAATATAGACAGATTCCAGAGAAACTGGGGTTTATTCCTGAAAAGTATGAGCCTCTATTGTTTAGTTGCCTTTTTTGGAGTCCATAGAATGATAACCGCAATGGCTTTGAGAGTTTTATTGACATGCACATGGCATCCATTGCTACAATATATCATTCAAGTGTTTCACTCAACATGATTACTGTTAGATGCTTTTCTCTTTTTTTTTTTTTTATTGGACTTTTGTAATGGTTCTTTCAGCCTAGTTGTTCACATAGAAATTGTTTTTAACTTTTTTTAGCCTAGTTGTTTACGCAGAAATAGTTTATTGTTTATCTTTAGGCAAAATAACTCCTCAATTATTGTTATATGTGAACCCATTCACACCACCCTGCAATTTCTTCCCTGGAAATGGTAATGTCATTGTGGCTTTACACTATAAAATTTTACAACTCATACTTCTCTTTAAGAACAAAAATGAAATTGAACTCTTATGATCTGAATTGAACTCTTATGAAATGACAAGGATTTTCTAATAAAAATGTTTTTTTTGTTATGCAGTCTATCCGCGGATATCCATACCGAGGTAAGAAATTATTTTTCGTTTTGGACGTCAATGATTTTTTAACAATTATTGTGTTTTCTTTTCTACTTTAAGTGATTTCTTACTAACTTTTATTAAGTGTCGCAATCTATATGTGTAGGTATCCAATAGGAATGAAAGACATCGCAAGAGATCACTTTTAACAGTGAGTAAAACCACAAAGCCAAGCCACATTACCAAAAAAAATGACAACATTCGATGTGGCATCATCAAAAAACATCCACAAAATAGAGCACCAGGATCTGTTTCCCCATTACAACATGAATCTAGTTGCTTTAGTGTCAACACCAATTCTAATGCACATATTCTTGAGAAAAATGTGGATGAACCATTGGAAGGTATGATCATTTTTCAACTTTATATTTCTTGTATAAATACTTCAAGATTTTATGTTAAGAGATTCATACTGTTATTGTCTCAAAAGGTGTGATTTGTTTTCCAGAAAATTCTCAGCACGTACCATCACAACAACTTTATGGTTTGGAGCAAGAACCATCACAACTAGATCATGATATGGAGCAAGAACAACCACAGCAAGAGCATGGCTTGGAAGGAGAAGATCCAAGTATTTAAGCTCATAGTACAACAAATGTGAAAAGGAAGGGTAGGGGACCAACAAAATGCCTCTTTGGAAACACTACAGAGGCCTCTGCATTGCCTGAAATTCAATTTAATGAGAGGGGACAACCTGTTGGTCCACAATCAGAGAAATTCTCCTCCTTTTTAGGTGTCCTTGCAAGAGAGATTGTAGGCATCAAACATATGGAATGGAAAAAAGTGCCTGAAGCACTTAAAAAAGACATATGGAGTGCAATCAATGTGAGTATCAACCAAATTATTATTGGATTTTTTTGTAAATTTCATTGGTGTATGTGAACGTGTGCATGATAAGTTTAATTTCAAATAAGTATTTGTATCTAATAATTCGTTGTTTATCTATTGTAGCGTACCTACCAAATAGACTTGTCAGCGGAGCAATGGTATTATAAAGCAATATCTCAGTGCTTGAGAACTTACAGATATAATTTGTATAAAAAGTATTATTTGAAATACAACACAGATGAGGAGAGGATGACAAATGTTCCTATTGGAGTAAATGAAACCGATTGGATTGAATTTGTTAGAATACGATCGGACCCTAAATTCAAGGTAAAAATGAATGACAAATCTACTTGTTATCGTTAAATGAGATTTGAATTTGAATTCTTGCATATAATCAATTTCAATCTAAGCATCGATTTTTTATTGAGTTGCAGGAGAAAGAAAAATTCAATCAGGAAAATAGGACATTAGAACCAGAGACCCACACTTCTGGCCGTAGAGGTTACTTTAGAGTTGAACATGACCTTGTAAGTTGTAATCAAATTTATTTTTTGTTCACAATCACCAATTGCAAATATACTTATCTACACCCTTGTAATTTTTGTGACTAGAATCAAACTTGCAATCAAAATGATGCGCCTATAACTAGGGCTGATGTGTGGATGAAATGTCATACAAAGAAGGATGGCACTCCAATGTCATCATTTAGTGCAGAGAGAATAGTAAGTTCTCGAACTATTTTTGTATCTATTTAATTTTTTTCTTTTTTAAATATTAATGATGTTTCTTACATGTATTTATTGAAATGTTGTCTTTGTTAGAAACAAATTGAATCGATACAAAATGATTCAGTGTCTCCTGCATATGCAACAAAGGAAGATGCCATTGCAATAGTTTTGGGGCCTGAGAGGAGGGGTCGTGTACGTGGGGTTGGCTATGGAGTCACTCCAACTGATTTGTTTGGAAAAGACCGTGCTTACAAGAGGCAATTACATAATACAGAAGAAAAATTGAAAGAAAAAGACAAGGAACTTGGAATATTGAAGGCAGTTGTTGAAGAATTAATGCAATGGAAAGCTGCCACGGAGGCAGGAAAAGAAAATGGTCGAGTTAATCCAGAACCAACCAACAATGTAAGAATTACGTGTAGGATATTTAGTATGCCATCTTTGAAGATTGAAATTTTAAAAGCACATGCCAATATGAACATGATTGTATTGTTGTAGATATGTAATTAATGAAATATTATTTCTGTAGCTTAACCGTTCATCTTCTGATTTCATGGTATCACATTCAAACTATTTATTTTTTAGCAGAGTTCCTTAAGTCTTAGTCAGACTTCACTAGAACAAACTCCATTGACTTCAGGACAACCTGTTCATGACCCAATTGGTGACTTAATAACACGGGTAAGTTTTATACTTGTTTATTTTCTTTTTTAATATTATCTTTTTATTCTATGGAATCTTACAAGAATTTGTTTATTTGCAAGGTCAACCGCAATTACTACCTTCAAATACAGGATTGAACGGGAAAAAATGTTCACTTACATATTTTAATGGTCAAGTGAAGGTTGCAAAGGGTTACATAAAAAACACTGAACCAAATTTTGTCATGCCCAATGGAGAAGTATTAGGAGAAGGATATTATTTTGTGTGCCCACAATCAATCTTGGTTGATTCGGAATGTGAAATTAAGCTTAAACGTAGAAGTAGTCAATGCGAGTATTTAGCAGATGCACTTAACACTTTTATATGTTGGAAGAGTAGTGACATTGAATTGATCAATGATTGAGAGAGAACAATGAATTGGTAAATTACTATCCCAAGCATTTGAGGATTCTGGACGCAGATTGTGATAGCTTACTTGTGATTAATATCATGGTTAAGATGTTGGATACATGATTACTATTATACTTCTCTAAGCTATATGTTTTTTACATCAAATGTACTACAATGTTCTTGCTACTGTTTGGTTATTGTTTGTAAGCTGGATATATAAACCTTATCACGCTGGATATATATTGTCTTATCATGCTTTGTAAATGTTGTGTAAGGGTTGCAAGCTTTCTGTGATTTTTTATGATAGCCAGAATCCCTTTCAATTAAGGCTTAAACAACTATGAAACCATTTAAATTATCCATCTCGCACTTGCTAATGATAGATATTTGCCAACTTCTTTCTTCATTTTGATATTTTTCTTATTCCTTTGTTTTTGATGCTCAAGGAAGCACACATTTGGCTTATCAGGCACATATGCACTCTCTCTTACACTTTGGAATCTAAATTGATAAGCTGGAACAAGTCCTTAAGGAGCTTGCATATGCTAATGAGAGCTTACTGTCTATGTAATATTACTTTAGGAAGGTTAACTGACCTTTACTTTATGAATAGCCCTTTAGCCTTTATCTATAGAGAAGTATTTAATACATTTTATTGAATAATAAAAAAATATATAATGAGATAAAAAATATTGTCACAAAAAGACAGACAGAGTAAAATGCAACAGAGAAGACAGCATGATAATCAGGAAACTTGCATAGGTAAATTGTAGTCACAGTTCGGAAGTGTTGGGTAATTCCAGATTATGTAAGGTTGACTCGTGCATTTTATTTCCAAAGTACTGCAATTCTCTATCATATATTTTACTTGCCAATATTTTTCCGCTGTGAATACATCATTCTTTCTGCTAAAATTAAAATATTTCAGTGGATGGTATGTCTTTTATTTGCGGTACATTCATGCCTTAATCTATAAATCTGATTCCAATTGCTGAGCACTCTAGTGTTGCAAACACAAGCTCAATATCTCTCTTAGAGCACTGAAATTTTTTCCAATATTATTTTAATTTGCAGGTTGGTTACCTAATTGGAAAAGACAAAGGAATACACAACAAACACCCATGAAAATTAGAAGGCTCCAAGTACACCAGAGCCATGGCTGTAGCTAGTGTGACTTTCTTCTTTGTCTAAAATGGATCTGGTTGAAAATTTTCACAGCATGGGTTTTCATCTGGAAGCTGCAAATGGGAATTTCATTATTGAACAAGATCATTTAACATTCTGGAAGAAGATGAAGTCAAACATACCATAGGAACTACAAGAATCAACAAATGGGAAACTAATAATCACAGGGATCTTACTTGTAGCATTTTGAGCATTAATGATCAAACGACTCACACCAGCAGTGCCAAAACACCAATAGAAGAATGGGGCACATGTGTGTGAAAATAAAGTTGTAACTGTGAGATTTGTCTGAGGGAATTTCACCAAATAAAGAGGAGGTTCCTAATATGTAACAAGCACAATAATCACTTGGAATTCAAGATATTTAACATTTATGAATATCCAGTTGCCATCCTAAGATATATCTGAGGAAATTTTCCCAAATAAAGATGACAACATAAGATGTGATCAATGAGGCAGGCACCAGTTGAGGCACCAATGTACATGCAGTCATCACCTTGATTGTTTTACTAGTCTAATCTTATGACAGTCTGGTCACTTCACTTGACAGAGGGCCCAGATTAACCTTGCATAATCTCCATACTACTGCAAGAGAAGACATGAAAGAAATATTCAAAGTTGATAACAAAAAAACAGAGTTTTCTTTCAGCAGGTGGGAACAAAAAGTTCAAGAAAAATTTTTCTGTTCTGATACAAAAATGAGATTCACTTGCAATCAATTAGACTTTTTGTTGCTAAAATAACAAGGTATAGATGCATTTAATGCAGAAAGCAAGGGCACCACCACAGGAACATTGGAAAAGGATTTCAGTTGAAAAAGAGGATAAAGAAAATCTGGCAATTTCATTTGTTTCCACTATTTCAGATTCTTCTAGAGGTTCCTAGGCTCCAGGGGGGCTACTTAACAAACATCCCTGTGAACAAAGCAATTCATTTCATTCACCAAAGTTCCAAAGAGTTTTTATCTTGAGTAACAATAGGAATCATAAGTAGTCAGTTAAGTATGGAATGACAAAACTAGATTGCCCACCAATTCCCTACATCAAAAGACACTACATTTAGTATGGAATGACAACAAATGATCTCTTAAGCATCTTAGAATGTTCACACAGGTGTGGCTACATACCAGTAAAAGAGAGCATGCACTTGATGACAAAGTTGTCCAACGTATCATGACTGGTTACAACTTAGAATTTGAAGGGATATAATATCTTATAATCAGATCAAACTTGAATTGATTGTCAAGGGGGGTGTGACTTTCGATGGATATTCACAGGTGAATAAATCAATGGAAGTTGAAGACATCGTATGGAATGGCAACAAATGATCTCTTGAGGATCTTCAAATGTTCGCATAGATGTGGCTATATACCAGTAAATGAGGCACACACTTGATGACAAAGTTGTCAAACGTATCATGATTGGTTACAAAATTTTATGAATTGCACAATAATCACTTGGAATTCAAGATATTTAACATTTATGAATATCCAGCTGCCATCCTAAGATATATCTAAGGAAATTTTCCCAAATAAAGATGACAACATAAGATGTGATCAATGAGGCAGGCACCAGTTGAGGCACCAATGTACATGCAGTCATCACCTTGATTGCTTTACTAGTCTAATCTTATGACAGTCTGGTCACTTCACTTGAAAGAGGGCCCAGATTAACCTTGAATAATCTCCATACTACTGCAAGAGAAGACATGAAAGAAATATTCAAAATTGATAACAAAAAAACAGAGTTTTCTTTCAGCAGGTGGGAACAAAAAGTTCAAGAAAAAGTTTGCTGATCTGATACAAAAATGAGATTCACTTGCAATTAGACTTTTTGTTGCTAAAATAACAAGGTATAGATGCATTTAATGCAGAAATCAAGGGCACCACCACAGGAACATTGGAAAAGGATTTCAGTTGAAAAAGACGATAAAGAAAATCTGGCAATTTCATTTGTTTCCACTACTTCAGATTTTTCTAGAGGTTCCTAGGCTCCAGGGCTGCTACTTAACAAACGTCCCTGTGAACAAAGAAATTCATTTCATTCACCAAAGTTCCAAAGATTTTTTATCTTGAGTAACAATAGGAATCATAAGTAGTCAGTTAAGTATGGAATGAAAAAACTAGATTGCCCACCAATTCCCTACATCAAAAGACACTACATTTAGTATGGAATGACAACAAATGATCTCTTAAGCATCTTAGAATGTTCACACAGGTGTGGCTACATACCAGTAAAAGAGGGCATGCACTTGTTGACAAAGTTGTCCAACGTATCATGACTGGTTACAACTTAGAATTTGAAGGGTTATAATCAAGGCAAATCAAAATGAATGATGGTCCAGGTTTAGTAAATGAGCCCTGAAAGATCAAATACCAAGCAACAAGAAGCCATGTATTACAATGTAAAAATCAACAGGATCAACAAAATAGTATATCAACCAATAGTGACCGATCACAATCAATTTGAAGGTCTACTTGAATGTGTAAACCTCTAGCCAGAAAGCCTTGAAATATTATGGGCATGCATTCTACATATCACAACCCTTAGTCATGGATACAAGCCCTTAAAAACCATCATGCAGTTGAATGAAGTATAACTAACTGATGCCAAAAGGTATGTGGCCCTTAACCACACTTCCATATGGCAGGAAAGCTAGATGGAAACACTATTTAAATTGAAATTCAAAACAGATGGTACCAAGCCTGTTCAGTAACAAAAGAGTTACACCCAAGATAACATCTGAGCATGCACCCAGAATGCATGATGGCCATTATGGTTTTTCTTAGGGGTCCGAGAGACTTTAGTTCAACTTCTACATCTGAGCATGCACCCAGAATGGCCAGCAAAAACAACAAGAATGCAGTCCACACACATACCCTATGTATAATCAGTAAAGTACTTGTAGTTATTTAATGTGAATGCACACTTATTTGCATAAATCTATACTGTTCTTAATAAAAATACTACAGAAATACTTCAAGTGTAGATCAGACCAAGGCCCCTAATTGATATATGGAACTTGAATGTACGTGAAGCTGCAAAAGCCTTTCCAACAGCCTCCTAGTAATTTAGAACAAATTTATTTTTCTAAGATATATCTCAAGTCCTTCAGTGGAGTTTATCTCTAATGCCAAAACTTCCTCAAGTTTGCTATCTTTTTTGTTAGAATCATTTTCAAAATACCAGTTAAAGCATACTGCAATGATTCTCATAATCATTTCTCTTGTATTTCCAAGAGATATCAAAGAGTCCTTAAGTACAGGTTATCTATAATGCCAAAAGCTCCTAAAGTGTTTCACCATTTTTTTACAATCATTTTCAAAAGGTCATTTCTTAAAGCATACTACAATGCTTAGAATCATTTTTAAAAGCTAATTGGGTCATAGTATGGAATATGCACGTCCAATGGGCTATTTAAGCATACTGCAATGCTTTTAGTCATTTTCAAAAGGTAATTGGGTCAATATAGTATGGAATGTGAACTTACAATGGGCTATTTATGAATATCTGTGTGCATAACTGCCCTTGTAGAAAGGTTGGATATCTCTTGAGGACATTTTAACCAATTTCCATCATGGATTTTGGGGCTTTAAAGGGTATTTTAGTGTTCAGATTTCTTAATAAGCAGGGTTCAAGGTTTAAAGCCTTCACATTTTGGTATAATGCATTTAAAGTTTTAGGGTCTAAGATTTAAGATGTAGGATGAACTAGCTCAAGGACACTGGATACTGCTACTAACCTGAGGTCAACATATCAATGCCCAAAACACTTGTGAAGTCTAAATGCCAAAGGTCTATCTTACATTGTGGTCTATGTGTAATTTCAATGTCAATGGAGGTTGAATGTGTCAATGTTAAGACCAATACATCGTGGCAATATGTCAATGTATCAAACTTCATCAAATATGATATCTCAGTCAAGTATACTCAAATTTCAAGGTCATATCAGTGTAGGGTAGATAGGTTCACTGTCTATATGTACTAATGTCCACAAATTTGATGCACAAATCAATATTTCAGGGTCACATAAGGTAAGTGTTATGGCACTATGTTTTGGTTCATAATTGCAATGAGAGGTTTTGGTTCATTGCTTCTCACATGTTATAGCATTTCCAGAACCTAACATGGCACACAATCAAATTTCTACCTCTCTTTTACGCTGCTTACTATGCTGCTAACATTAATATAAAATGTGATTAGCACAAATAATATCCAATCAACATAAATCTCTATTGTGAATAATGTGAATGCACACTTACTTGCATAAATCTCTATTGTTCTTAATAAAAAAACTACAAAAATACATCGTACATCGTAAGGATGTTAGCACATGACTTAGTGAGGAGACTATTTCCAAGTGTTTAGAGAAAAGCTTGTACTCCTCAAAAACAGAGTATGCTTCTCGGAGTATGGATATTGAAGTCAAATGTAGCATTTTACAGGTATTTATAATATCTGTGGGGAGGAATTTTCTTTGAATGCAGTAACTAATATATGTCCACTTCTTGTCCATAAGTCTTGAAATGCTGCCAGCTGGAATTATCAATTTACAATTTCACACCAAGTTACCTTATATTTTTCAAGGCATAATGCAAACATCACTGAAAAAGAGAGTAATCAGTAAGATTATCAAAGAATGAAGCAGGCTTGGACTTTAAAATCTGTTTGTAGATTTATAGGTTTAGTTGGTAGTTTTAAAGTGTAAATTTTTATCCCTCTTCAGATTCAAAAACATATGGAAACCCTTGCTAATGATGGTAAATCAGAGTATGAAAATGATGGTATGAATTGTTTGTACAAGAAGAGTATTTAGAAAGATATGAGCTGGGCAGTTTAAAGTGCAGTCACAGTTATCACGAGGCCTGCATCAAGCAGTGGTTGCTTTAGAAAAACAAGTGTCCAGTCTGCAATATTTCTGTCATTTCATGGCAGGAAAATTCTGGTTTGCTGCATTTTTTTTTTCTGTTTCTGTTAGGAAAATCTTAGGATCAGTGCTTTGATGAAGCAGCAAGCCCTTCCCTTGATTTTCTTTCCTTGGGCTGGTGTTTAAACTTTTAGAAAATCTTGTACATGTAGATATCCTTTGTGCAACATGCATTCTCATGACTATTCCTTTGATAATGTTCTTTTGTTTTTCTAGTAAATTATGCTTATAATATTCCTTCTACAGATATGACTAGCGTTAACCATGTGCAACTTCCCCTTTGTTAGGATCTTTGTCAAACTATTAACCATATGCAACTTTGTCAGAATGTGGTCCAACACTACCAACTCCCTAATGAACTTGGAATCTTAGGAAATTGTATTGAATATCAATGTGTTTGAAATGGTTATGACACATTGGATTTTCATAGAGCTTGATGTAACTTTGATTCTCACAAGAGACACTATTGGGCTTCAACAAGTGATTGGTTGACTCTACAATCAAGTTGCAAATCTAGATAGCTTCATAATAAGAATATGAAACTGCCATATACTTTGCTTCAGTGGAACTAAATGCAATTGTTGCTTGCTTCTTGTTGATTTGATAAAAATGATTTATAAAATGATAATAATGATGTTTAAAATGAGCCTTATGATGGTCTACTTATACACATTGATTGTTCACGATGTGTTATGGGTATGTTTATAACATCACTGCCCTTGAAAGCTTTGTCTTGAAAGCACAGTAATTAGAATTTTCTTTAGTTAAGCACATTTTTGTGGTGGAATGAAGTTTATCAGATATCTATTTATACTTTGTAGAGGTTTGACTTTGTTTGTCCTTTGAGTGTTGGTGAGGTTTCTTTGTATTTTTTTCATCATAGTCTAAAGTCTTTTGACCTGATTGTTTAACATGAAAGCTTTATGCTTATTGGCAATATATTTGAAATACCTGCATGATCAAGAAACTGTTATGGTTAATTAAATTACTAATTAGGTACTACAGAAAGAGGATGATGCTGAGAGGGCTTGCTTGGGTGACTCTGGGAGCAACCCGGAGGTGGTCAGACAAAGCTCTTCTAAGTCACAAATCTGAAGAGAAAAAATTGGTGATGTATATGTGGTTGCTCAACCTGGGTTGTATGAAAATCTTGGCAGAGAGTGTTTACCTTTCCGTGTCTTCTCGAAAGTAGGTTGTCTGCTCACATAATAAGATCACTACATGTAGGTGATGGTTCTATAGTAATTTCTCAGCCTTACCTTCAGAATGGCTAACATAGAGGATCAGGTTTGAATACAGGATATAATTTGATGAATTTGGAGATTTAGAGTTAAAGAAAATTTTCACATTCCCTAGGTCTAGCCCCATTAGGTCACCTAGGGCAAAAATTTCCTAGGAATCTAGCTAGAGGAAAACTTCTATCTCCTAGAGGCAGCTGCGTTGTTGGGTACCCTCACTCTCCTCAAAACTTGGGCCAATTCCGACGGTGGAATATTCAGATACCTCAAGCCCTAGCTCTAGGATCAAGTTTTGCCTAGGTGGTCCCAAGGATAGAACCTAGAAAGATCAATTTGACCTATCGAAGTAAAAACTCTTGTCTGATCCTTTCCCCTAACCTTTCTAGTATAGGAACATCATTGGTTGCTAAATTCCATCCCCGAACCTGGGCTGGGTCCACTTGGCCCCGTGTGGTCCCATTTAGTGTCAAAGGCCTTTCATCAAGGACCATTTGGGAATCCAAGTTCCCAAAGGATTTTAGGGATTGAGAACTTCCTTCATAAGTCTTTTTCTTCTCCCTCAACCCTTCAATCCCCCTCTTCTCTCCCTAGAAGATAAATTCACTTGCTTAGAAGGAAAGCAAGTCCCACTCTTTATTTTATCTTAGAGAAAGGGTTTCGAGGGTCACTTCCCACCTATTCATTGACCAATACTCTACAAGTGACTTTCTAAACTACCGAGACTCCACCCATCAGTGAAATTCCGTGAAGAGCACGGAGCCTTAGTTGTGGTGACAATGGGCTAAGCCTCCATCGTTTCCCTTGTCCTAGCAATTGCCCTCTTAGGAACACCTTTTAGGTCCACTACTAGTTTGAGTGGTAACAAGTTGTTCACAATTCCATTTGTGAACAACTCTTTCGTATGCCCACTTTTTCCATATTACAGCTCCAAGATGAGAAGTCCAGGGCTATGGAGGCTGCCCTTCTTCTCTCTGAATCAATCCTCTACAATATAGTGAACTAGGGCTAGTCGGTTCGCCCACTTGACTATTACTTTAGTCCTTGAAAGTCTGCACATCCTTAGGCCCTATACACCTACGCTTCTACCAATTTTGTTGTCCTTCACCAGAACAAGAGTCAGGGCTCTTCTTTGACAGTAATCTAACAACCCTCCAACTGTACTTGGACTACCATCAATCTGCCCAACCACAATCAATTATTTTTACTGATCTAGGGCCCCACAATATTGTCTTCATCTAGGGCTCTTCAAATCTGCCACCTAACAAGGGTTTGAGTCCTCTCAAGATCATTGTTCTTGTGTATCGACAATTTGATCTTTTTTGTCCAATCTACGAACAGATATGAATTACTCCTCTTATCATACTTATAACAATCTGTAGATGACTGAACTAGGGTCACAAATCAGCCACTAACAGTCCATTTAGTAATTTTTTATAGGTTTCTTCAGATATTTGTCTAAAACTCTATGGAAAGTCCACCAAAATCAACTCCTCTGCATGTCAATCCATTCTCCATATGGCACATTTCTTCTGCATGCTCAATCTTCTGCTCAGGTTCCACCCTCCTTTGGATCTATTGTCTCCACACATACTGAATCTGCAAACCATCTTCCATATCTGTGGTCTTTATTGCAGAAATAAACCTCGCTCTAAGGGTCACAACCTATCTTCTTCTACACAAATTTGTCACAGTCTTAAGGGCATACCTTATGAACTAAACATGCTAGGAAATTGTCCTAACTAGGGCATTATACTTATGTACTTCTAATTGTTGTAGAACAAACCCTATCCACACATAGAAAAAACACCACTCTTGCCTCCATAAGAGACTCGACCTAGCTCATATGGATCCATAGATTTTGGGAATTTCTTTGACTGAATCTTGACATGAACTTCAGATCTCAATGTTGACCCTTAAACTAGGGTTAAATCAGTCAATATTACACCTGTGTCAACTTCTATTATGGCTCTAAATTACAGTGCAAGCCCTCCTCCATTTATGTTGGTCTTTATCACAGACCTTGCGGCCTACTAACCACCACAAGGCAAGATGGTATCAACCCTCTCTTCTATTTCATGGAGGAAATCTAACCAACAGGATTCAATCTAATCTTGTAATGTACTAAAACAAGATATTGAATCCTTCCTACAATTTGTGGAAACAACACACGATCACACAATCACATATAAGTAAGAGAAACAAGTTATCAATCGCACAACACAAGATGTATCTAGGGAAGAAACTGCTCAAAACTCTCTATCTCTGTTTTGTATTAAGTCAAGGAATCATGAAACAATACAATGCTTAATCTCTCTTGAGATTCTCAAACACTCTGCCAATTGTCTCCTGCTGATCTAGGAAAAATCGGTCTAATACTTAGCCAATTCTCAGCCTGCCTTGCTCACGCAATTCCTATGGAATTATCTCCATATTAATTAGGAAAATCAACCTTCCTTGATTGCATAATCCATCATGGCATCCCAATGACTTTATAATTGCACATGGGAAATTTTCTATAAATACAACTGATAGTTATGTTCCTCTGAACTGTGTTACAATAAGGATGAAGGGTCTTTTTTATTATTTAAAAATAAGATAAAATCCTAAACAATCAAAACCCTAACCTGAGGAGATGTAACACCAAGATTTTATGGGCCCCGTTGGGGTTAGTTGGGAAGCCAACTTTCCGGGGTCGTAACTTGGTCATATGATCTTTGTTTGATGCACATGATACCTTGTTAGAAAGATCTCTTCGAGGACTACAACTGCTAATGCGATTTCTATGAAATCTCTAAACCTTTCTTGCCCAAAAAATGTCGTTTGGGACCTCCAAATGGCTCCGGAAGTTCAGGACCTGAAAAACTGACAAAAATAGTAAACTGTGCTATAATTAAGGAAATTGAAAAATTGAAAGAGACAATGGCGAGGGCCCAAGTGGAATAGGCGGGTGGCTACCAATATCCACCTCGATCACCTTAAATCGAATTTCTTGAGCTAACTCAATCATCATGACTTACTTAACTGACACAAGTTGTTATGAGACGAAATTACAATTTATTGTCCAATTTATTTAAGGGAAAAATAAATTAGACGCCTCACATTCCTCACTCCTGGTACATCAAAATTCCTCACTAGTGTGGGTGCATTTTTTTTTGTCCTTTCTAGTTTCCAATTTCACTATTTCTTGTTGCAAATTTCAATAATCCCTCTCAACAAGAAAGGAATTCAATCTATCTCCATTCGGTACTTTTGGAATGTTCTGCATGCTACACTTCTCTAGTGTTGTTTGCACCTGCAAGTCCTAAAACTGAATAGCCTCCGAACAACTTACTCAGTATAATGCATCTGTCATCAGTATCTTCTGACTACTGCTAGCTACTGCATCTGTCTAGTACTGGATTCTCTGCGTTGCTGCTAACATCTGCATCCGTGCCCTTTGAACTATTGCTAACTCTAATTTGTGATCCAGTATTTGACATCTGACTCTGATTTCTGTCTTGCTGACATCTGACTACATCAATTTAACTGATCCTTCCTACTACTATTGTACTGTGCCTCCTCGTAGCCAGGTTCGATCCATGAGATCACACGCCATCTCAATAGACCTTGCCCAAATTTCTTATCTTGGGATTATGTCTACACATCACCCCACCATCTTACACCTCCAGGTATGGCTGCTCCCTCTTCTCATCTGGCTCAAAATTTCCCCCTCATGGAGGTCTCTGCTTGAGTGGATGCTTCCACTTAGTCTCCTCTCTGCTTCTCCAATTGTGGCAACTACTCCACAACCTTCTGAGACCGCTTCTCATGAAGATTCATGTTAAGAGGTATTTATGCTCCCTTTAAACCACCAAGTCTCTAACTTCTACCTTTCTCCTCAAAGCTTTGCATGCATCTGGTACCTCAATTACATATAGGTTCTTGACTCGCGCACAGTGTAATTGTCCCGACGTTACAAAAAGTTTCTAAAAAAGAGTTGATTTTAAATCGATGATATCTCCCTCATCCGAGCTCCGATTCGACCAATTTTTTTTTTCTATTTCGGTAGATTTTCGCAAGGAATCCAAATAGCCTATTTTTTTTTAAAAATTTTACACCAAAATATTCAAATATTCTATGCAAACTCGCTGCCCAAAAAATTTCTGCTCTAATACCATGTAGAAAATCTAACCAACAAGATTCAATCTAATCTTGTAATATACTAAAACAAGATATTGAATCCTTCCTACAATTTGCGGAAACAAAACACGATCACACAATCACATATATGTAAAAGAAATAAATTATCAATCGCACAACAACATGATGTATTTGGGGAAAGAAACTGCTCAAAGGCCCTCTATCTCTATTGTGTATTAAGTCAAGGAATCATGAAACAAAACATTAATGCTTAATCTCTCATGAGATTCTCCGACACTCTATCAATTGTCTCCCGTTGATCTAGGCAAACTTGGTCTAGTACTTAGCCAATTCTGATCCTTACTTCAGCCTGCCTTGCTCATACAATCCTAGCTAGGGAATTAACCGCTTATTAATTAGGAAAATCAATCTTCCTTGATTGCACAATCCATTATGGAATCCCAATGACTTTATAATTTCACATGGGAAATTTTCTCTGAATACAACTGATAGTTATGTTCCCTTTAACCTTTGTCTCAACTGGGTATTCCTCGAAACTGACATGCATACAACTATTAATAGCGAATTATCAGTTATATGATTGATCACTCATTGTGAATTAAATCTAATTTAATTCACTGGACCTCTCGCTAGCTCATAACTTAGTTAGAACCAGTTAAACCGATTTTAACGCATTTAATTGAGTTAATTACACTTGCACCCCACTAATGCATCAATTTCAACTGGACCCAAAAAATATTAGAATCCCTCTAGATGCCTCATCTTAGACCCTCAAGTACTTGAATTTCTTGAGCTAACTCGGTCACCATGACTTAATTAACTAACACAAGTTGTTATGAGATGAAATTATAATTTATTGTCCAATTTATTTAAGGGAAAAATAAATTAGACGCCCCACATTCCTCACTCCTGGTGCATCAAAATTCCTCACCAGTGTGGGTGCATTTTTTTTGGTCCTTTCTGGTTTCCAATCTCACTGTTTCTTGTTGCAAATTTCAACATTTCAGAATTTGATGCGGCCTTCACACAAAGACACCATTGAAATCACATGCCTAGATTCTCATGAGAAACCTCTCTTAAGCTCGATCTGCCAGAAGAGAACCTACAATATGCCATCCTACTTTCTAGCGCAAACCGACCCTTAAGGTATGTAACATTCTTCTGAACACTCACATGATGATCTTGCTCTTGGAGGATGATCATGACCTCCCTTTAGCAACCCTTACTCGCCCTCGTACTCGACCTACTTTAGGACTACATCTCTCTTCACCCCCTTGATGTGCCGGATAGTGGGAATACATGTCAAACATGCTAATATGTGCTAAGTGATAAGGCATGCCAAGATGTGCAAGGGTGTGTCAATGCATGTCAGGGAATGTCAAGACAACAAAAGGGAGAAAAAAGTTAAACTACAAGGAAATTAACACATAAGAGGGTTAATAAGTCATCAATTTACAAGAGGGGCATGCTAGGCACACCAACCCTAGGCAACAATAGGTGCCAAGTGCAAAGTCTTAGTGCATTCTAAGTGCCAAGTATTCCTTTTTTGCTTCTCATCTACTTTCCAACAACTGATAATCACAAATAAATTTAATATTAAACCATGCCAAATCATACCAAGCATCTCAACGTATTCCACACATGCTAAGACTTTCCAAGCGCCAATATGTGTCAGGAACTAGTGTTATGCATGTTATGAAGTGGAAGGGAATGTTGAAGAGTGCTAAAGTGTGCTAGAGAGTGATAATGCATGTTCATGAGTGTTAAGGATTACTAGGAAAAAACATTAAGGGAGCACTAAGTAAAAATTCATGAAATTTAATGAATATGAGGAACGTGCGCCAAAGACTAGTGTTAATGAGTGTTAGTTGTCATGCCAAGGAGGGACTGACAAGGTATGCTAAGCATTGGTAAGGCATGCTAGGGAATATCAAGGCATGTCAAGAATTCCCAAAGTGTGCTTGGGAGTTCCAGGGTGTGCTAATTATATCATGTGCCAGTTAATAGTGCCAAGATATGCCAATACATGTTGGGTGCTAAGGATGTGGTGCAAGGGACTAGGGTATGTCAATATGTGTCAAGGCAACAAAAGGAAGAACCAATAATAGGGTTAATAAGTCAGGACTTTATCTTTTTGAAAAGGGGCATGCTAGGCACACTAATAATAGGTCCCAATACATGCCAAGTGGCATTGTGTGCCAAGTGCTAATGTATGTCAATGCATTCAACCAAGGTGTTCCAGGGAATGCTAGGGACTATATGCAGCATGCCAACACATGTTAGCAGAGTACGATGTTGTGCTAGTGCATGTCACCATGTGCTTGGGCGTAAGTGTCATCACAAGATGTTCTAGGTACAAAGATGTTCCAATACATGTGGGGTGCTAAGAAATGTTAGTGTGTGCCAAAGCATTAATTAATTAAAGCGTGCCCAGATTGGTGAGGATCGTTAGGTCTTTCTCATTAATAGAATTGTCAAAGCTTGATTATGTATTAAATAATATATTTCCTACATACAATAGTGGAACTTTATCTAAAGGGAATTTTCTAGATAATAAACTTAATATATATGAATCATCTGTTGACTCATAGGAAATCTCTATTTGACTAGTTATTACTTGAGGGAAATGATACACACTAATTACTTCTAAAAAATTCACTAACCCTAACCACTATGGCTTTGGACATATTATAAAAAATACTCCACAATAATGGTATTAAATCGTTAACTTTTGACAAAAAAATATATTAACAGGTACATAGCATCATCAAAAACTCATTGGAATGATCAATGATGACGGCCATTTTTTGACCATCACCAAAAGTAACAAAACAAGCATTGGTGAGGGTCATTAAAACTTCGTCACTAGAAGTGTCACCAAAGAGAGAATTAGTGATGGGCCTTTAACGACCCTCACCAAAAGTGTCATTCAAAATGTATTTGGTGACGGACCATAAAGGACCATCACTATATACACTTACAGTGACGGTTTTTTAATGATCAATGATGACGGACATTTTTTGACCGTCACTAAAAGTAACAAAAAGAGCATTGGTGAGGGTCATTAAAAGTTTGTCACTAGAAGTGTCACCAAAGAGAGAATTAGTGACGGGCCTTTAACAACCCTCACCAAAAGTGTCATTGAAAATGTCTTTGGTGATGGACCATAAAGGACCATCACTATATACACTTACAGTGACGGTTTTTTAAAGGCCGTCACCATATGTGACATGCTACACATTTGTTCAGTTATTGGAGAGTTAAACGATGTGCAACGCCATGGTTCTCTATCATTCGAGGATTAAAATTTACGCTTAACACCTTGACAAAGAGTTTGGATTTTCCATTCCTAGCAGATTCTGCAATTTCTCTACCTCTCAGACCTGCATTCCAAGTCAGAGGAGTTACACCAAATTAGTGGAGTGTTAAGATCCCTACATAAATGATCATGAGTTCATAAATTTTTCTCAAAATTCAAAGTTATAGGATCGGTTTGAAACCAGGATGGTTGCATATATCTCGTCTTCCTGATTCTGGCGTTGTAAATGGTTCTAAAACCGATGTCGTATGAGGGAGATATCGCGTTCTGATCGAAATGCCAAACAAGTAAAATTTGCGACAGGTTTAACTGGGATGAATAGTCAACAGGGTGGAGGTCCAGTCAACAAAAGGGAATATTTTAAGGAATATTCCTTTCCTTAGAACCAACCCCCGAGATGACAAGTGGCGCAATTCTAATGGTTGTATGTTTTTATGAGGGCCAATCAGGAGGTGCCACATGGCCAGTCCTGAGGCCGCCACGTGGCCCTTGAACCACATTCTAAAATTTTGGTGAGGTCTGCAAGCTCGACCCCGCGACCTCCGACAGAGAAAACGCAGGTCTTTACCGTGTGAGCTACATTGGTTCTTAACAATCATGGTCGTCAGTTTATATTTATGGTTTGTTGCAAAACTGTTTGGGGGTTGGAACAGCCGGCGATCCCAACCCGCCAGCGGTTCCATAGCGTTGGTCACATAACAAACATTAAACTACAACCAACCGCGTGTTGGCAATATGATGAATAGTGTTGTCCTTGATGGCAACCCACTTAATGAAGATGAAGACATGAGATTGTTGGCATGTGTTGTCCTTGATGGCAATCCACCTGATGAAGTTATTCTTGACTTGATGGACTTGGTAAATGATGTAAATCTGATGTGGTATGATGTTTGTTGGCAATATGATGCTGAGTGTTGTCCTTGAATGACAACCCACTTGATGAAGATGATGGCTACCTACTTGATGAAGTTGTGCTTGTTAGAATATGTCTTGATGAACCTGTTAAATGATGTAAATCTGATGTATCTACAGTGAGTACAAAAGGTAATGAAGAAAGGAATTCAGCATGTGCTAGATCTATGGTAAAAAGAGTATGTCTTAAGGCATACGCGTATATGTCTAGGAGAAGTCGCGTATGCACGCGGGAAACAACGTGCCAAGTCGCGTATGGGAAAAAGCGCTCATAAAGTACAAAACCAGGGGTAACCACCATGGTATTGACCCATTGTATTGGGTAATGATTCGTCTAAATGACCCCGTCTAGGAATACCATCGGAAGTAATGTGGTTTTGGCTCATGGTATTGATAAAGGGTAAACCTATGTAAGGAGAAGAAATTCATTGTGCAAAGGGGTGCAAGAAGTCTGAGCTTGAATGAATACTTCTCTCTGAAGCATATCTGAATGGAAAGGGTTACAGTTGAATGAAAGATCTGAATGTATGATGCACCAATGAAGAAATGATGAAGAAGGGAATCTCGATCTGGAATGTATTTGTATCTGCTAGATCTGTTTATGGAATGATTAGATCTGAGATGAGGCGAACATCTGTCTGAAGTGAAGAGTTAAATCTGAACTGAATATCTGATCTAAAGAAGTATGCAGCTCTGAAATGGTTGAAGATCCATACGCTAGTTCGTCGCAGAGGAAGCACGTATATACTCGGCTTTGCCAAAGCGAAAGCGCGTATGCGCAGTGAAATTGGTTCTGTAATTTGTACAGAAGTATACGCTGGTTTATGTGAACGGAAGCACGTATATACGCGACATCAGTAAAAGAAAAGTGCGTATGCAAACTAGGGTTTTCTAAAGTATGAGGTATGAAATGTCTAATCTGATCTGCTGGGTTATAGCTATCTGTTGTTGATGTTTGACTGTGCTTAAATGTATGGAGTGGGTCCAGTCTGAAAATATTATGAAACGTGGCCTACAAGTTGTGTTTTTGAAGTTGTTTGGATCCAAAGATGAAAAAATTGATGAAACGTGGTCCATGGTGGTGCCGAGGGTTGTAGCCTTCAGTCAGGGGGTTGTAGCTCCCTTCTAGGTGAGGCTGGTAAACGAGAGCAGGGGGTCGTAGCTCCCTTCCAGGAGAGGCTGGTAAACGAGAGCAGGGGGTCGTAGCTCCCTTCCAGGAGAGGCTGGTAAACGAGTCAGGGGGTTGGAGCTCCCTTCCAGGAGAGGCCAGTAAACGAGCGCAGGTGGGTGCTCGCGGCAATGGTAGGAGTCCGCACCAAAGACATATGTTGTAAGATGTTTTCTTTATAATAAAATATTGAAGGCTGAGCAACGGCAGCGGTGGTTTTCTCCCGACTTGGGTTTCCACCTAAAAATCCTGGTGTTCATGTGTGATGCTTATGTGTGATGGTTTATTCTGTTCTTACTGCACATGTACTGTTTATTGAACATATGATGAATGAATGATGGAATGATATAAGTGTAGAACTAATGGCATAATTAGATCTCTATGTATACGCGAGTTTCATAAAGGGTATCCGCGTATATACGCGAGTATGTATCAGGAAAGTAGCGTATGGGTTTTAGAAGTAAGAAAAAGTGAAAAGTTTTGAGTATGCCCTAAATATTGATTCACCCCCGCTCTCAGTATTTTTCCTGCCCACCCAAGGGGAAAGTCAGAAACTACCAACATTAAAC